>CM017197.1:34765663-34819288 GCA_004837865.1 Musa balbisiana
GATAAGCACTACTGGTATCGAATACTCATGTGTTATCATAAGAGTTTGAAAAATGGAGACTGATCATGAATGTACCTGAAGCTTCACCAAGCTTTTGTTTCGCCTTTTCTGCAAGGTACTCTTTGCAGTTCCTCTTCCAGTGCCCATCTTTGCCACAGTGGAAGCACTAGCCTTTGTCCTTTGCTGGGTCTTTCTTAACAACCTTTGCTTTTCCTGATCTGCCCTTGCCCTTTCCTTTCTTAAGGGACTTTCTATTTTCCTTTTCTTTCTGGTCTCACTAGTGTAGAGAATTGGCTTCTCTTTCCTAATAGTACTCTCTGCCTCCCTCAACATATTGAGGAGCTTTGGGAGAGTCACCTCAAGCTTGTTCATATTAAAATTCATTATGAACTGTGAAAAGGAATCTGGTAGGGACTGAATCACAATGTCCACACACAAGTTATCCTCTAGGACCATTCCTAGACCTGTGAGTTTCTCCATCAATGTAATTATCTTTAGGACATAGTTCTGAACTGGTGTCCCCTCAGTCATCCTAGTGCAGAAGAGGCTCTTAAATATCTCACATCGCTAAGTCCTTCCCTGTTCCTCAAACAATTTGCGGACATGTAGGAAAATGGATCTAGCATCCATCTTTTCATGTTGTCTCTGTAACTCAGGAGTCATAGAGCCCAACATATAGCACTAAGCAAGAGTGGAGTTATCAATGTTCTTCACGTAGCGAGCGATCTCATCTTCGCTTGCCCCTTCCTCGAGCATAGGTATTATTGTATCAAGGACGTATGCGATTTTCTCCACCGTGAGAACAATTCTCAAGTTGCGGAGCCAATCCATATAATTTGGACCAGTGAGGCGGTTGACATCAAGTATGCCACGTAAGGTATTTGAAAGCGATATTTTCTGAAAATAAAGATGCAACAAAAATGAATAACATGCAGATTTTGCAAGAAATAAACTATCAAGATATGGACTTCTATCTCAATATGCGCCCACTATTTTACTAGCGAGTCACGCGACACCCTCAACACGTGAAACGGAAGTCTCCGACAGACTTTTAGTGGGGATCAGGATCCAATCAGCGTCTTAGTGTAACCTTGAGGGACTCGACCGATCACACTAAGCCCAAAAGGTAGGCAACTCTTGCCGATCACAACTCCTTGTGATTCCCATCCGGTTCGGCCTCCGAATCACCATGGTCTCGAGGGACTCGACCAACCATGATGTTCAGTTAAGTCAACACCTTCGTTACAAGATGAGTCTGATTTGATGATATACCCTCGAGGGACTCGACCAAGCATACCATGCCCTCAGGTCATTGGTGACATCTCTATGTCGTAAATAAGATAGCGAATCGCGATATAGGTGAGCCTCGAGGGACTCGACCAACTCAACCTACACCAAAAATTGATTCCTACCTATAACAATGGAAGGTCACGTGGGTCAATCTAATTGTCTCATGTTTACCAACTTAATATTATAGAGAGAGAGGTTTCTATGATTTGGTCTCCTAATATGACATGTCACACATATACATATTTAATATATATCTACATCGTATGTAAATATATATACATATCTAGTAGGTATATAAGCAATCACACATCACATGAGTAATCACACCAGATGATCATGATCCACAGCCTAATATGATTAGGCCCGAGCCAGTAGGCCTAATCACTCACATCAAGATCTATGTGCACAACGGTGCATCTTCATGCCCTGTGATCGTCCATCTCGTCCTTGTCGGTTCCGTTGACATCTCGACGCATTTCCATGCATTGCAATCGTCCATCTCGTGGGTCCCGTTATCGCATCCACACTCCCGCTACACCTTCTCATATGATTACAACTTAATCATAGGCACGTAGGCCTGACAATAAATGAAAAATATAATGGAGGCTCGTAGACCCAATAATAATAATCACAAGTACACATATTACACGGTCCATGATCATCCGTCCACACATCATACATCACATGTATAAATCATTGTCATGTAAGACTACTAGATAATAATGAAAATAATAATCAACTAAACCTTTTAATTAATTAATATTTTCTGAAATCAGGGACATGTAGGGTATTTTCATAATTTAGTCAGAGGAGAGTAATTGGAATTTCTCAATTCCGAGGGGTAAAACTATCTTTTGCCCAAAACCCTAAGCCTCTCCCTTGCTGCTGTTGCTGCTGCCACCGCCACCCAAACGGTGGCAGCTGTGCAGTGGAGGGCGGGGCCTTGCCCTCGCTTGTAGGCAACACGCCTGCTGGCGACACTGCCCCTGCAGGTGGGCGCCACCGCCTCCGCGGTCGGCCCTACCCTTGGGGCAGTGCCCACAAGTAGTGCTGCCCCGCCGGGCGGCCGCCCCTGTGGGGGGGTTTTGCTCGCGGGAACAGCGACCGCAGGAGCCGCTGCCCTGCGGTGCCTCACCCTACGGGAGAAGCGGTCGTAGGCGCTGCTGCCTTGCAGCGCCCTTGCCCACGAGCGTAGCGGCCGCAAGCGCCGCCATTGTGCGCGGGTGTAGTGTCCGCATAGGGGCCTGGCCGCATGCCGCCGGCCTTGCGGCTGCCACTGTAGGCGGCTTGCCTACACACAGATGGCAGCGTTGCCATCTACGACGATAGCAAGGGCAGCAACAGTTGCTGCCTTTTTTGCTTTTGCGTCGACAATTTTGACATCAAAATTCTTCCTAGACACAACACACGAAGTTCAAAAATCAATCATTTGCACGAACAACCTGGCTATGATACCACTATTGGGAAATCTTGGGGGCGACATCACATGCGCAGCGGAAGAACAAGAAAAATAAAATCTCTAATTTCCCAAAAGGATGTTCGTCATCGTGCAAAGATTGATGCGTAAAAATCCACGAAACAAACTGCATATATAATAGATTGTGTTACTTAGGGAGATCGTATATCCCTGTTTCCTTACAGATCTCTAGGAGAGGGTGAAGGAGGTCAAGCGTCCTCCTCTCTAGTGGTGATCCACACAGCAGGATTGTGACGACGCTCCTCAAAACTCTCGGCCTGCTCTTAGGTGGAGAGGGGGAGGAGAATAGGAGAGGCAAACAAAGGCTCTAGCCTGTAAGGTTCTGAATCCCTCATATTTATAGAGGCCCCCTATCAAACCCTAATTGATCCTCCCCTAGTGGGTATTGGATCTGCATCCAATTACCCAAGCCTTTTAGATTAGTGGATCTCTATCCAATAATCTCTCATGGGCTCTTATTGGATCTCATCCATGGGATCCAATATTTCAGGGGTTTATTGGATATCCAATAAGATAGGGGCTCCGACGGATATCTTATATCTGAACCTCTACTCATCGCAATGCCTACCATATGTGTGTGACCCTCTAGGCCCAATATCGAGCTGGTCGTGAGTTATAACTATCAGAACTCCTTCTGGCTCAGTAGATTATTATCTTTGTAATAATTCACTCGACTCATCGACTACAAACGTACTAGGCCACTACGCCGTAGTCCCCAAACGATACAGGGGAATCCAATCCATTGGACATGTCTGTCCTCAGTTACCGTGTACCTATAGTCTCTCATCCATTTAATATCCCAGAGACCGTATATCGGGCATGGTGCTGTCAGACCCATATGGTTTCTACTTGAGTCTCGCTCTAATCGGATTCTCCCAGAGAACTCTTTCTCTCTCAACCCGAATGACCCTAGCTAGGGATTTTTCTGAGCAAGAACACATGGGATATTCCTCTCATGATGTCGAGAGTGGATGATCCTCTATCGACACTCAATAGCCCTCACAAGATCGACTGCTACTCCCGATGACCAATTGTACTAGATTTGGGACATCCAAAAGAGTGGAGCACTCATACAAAACATCCTTGATTTCTCAAGTCTAAGGACTAGATACACCACTAGGACTACGTAATCGTTGTCTGACAATGAGGCATCATCAACCATCCAATATTTCGTATGCGGATCAATCAGTGAACTCATTCTCCAATGAGCACCTGTATTGTATCCCTAGTGTCCCCACACGAGCAGCTATGAGACCAGTTACATCCATCATATGGATAGGTATACAGCACACTAATCTATCCGGTTATCACGATGTCCCTCTCGTGTAACCTATGATCGGGATTATTTAGGATCTGTGTTTAAAGGTGAATCGGTCTCATTATCGTGATCTCATCACGATCCGATTCCCATTGCACGGATCCATTGATATCACAATATATATATACATATATGCAATAGACAATATAAAGTGATAAATGCCAAAATATAATAAGCAAAAAGATTTCGTGTCAAGTCACACGTGCCATCACTCACGTGATTGGCTTGTTGGGCACCTATGACTAGCACACTCTTCTTGGTCCAATGCCTGAATCTATGGCTCGAAGCCTTCTATCGATACGTTGACCGATCCTCTGACTCGACGTCCAATCTTCTAATATGTTCTACTGGCCCAACATGATTCTTCCTGCTTTAATTGTCTCAACCTGATCGAAGCATCCTACGTCACTCAAAACGTAAATCAAATCATAAACACTTATCAATTGGTTTCATCATCAAAATCCAAGATTCGACACTATAAATACCCCCCCCTTTTCTACATGAAAGGGCATAAAAGTGTTAACATAATCTTGAATTCTTGGGGTGTTAAAGTGTTGTAAAAGTACAAGAGTCCTCCTCCTCCCTTTCTAAGTGTTGAAATCATTCAAGAGAGGTGTGAGGCTTGTAAGGGTTATCTCCTAAACCCATGAAAAGGAGAAAGCGTTATAAAGAGGTGGTTGGTGTTCGCCTATTGAAGAAAAACCATTAGTGGACGCCGGTGACCTCGATGGAGGAGGAATCGGAAGTGGATGTAGGTCATATTGATGAAACCACTATAAATTCTGGTTTGCATTCCTATTATTGTTATTTACTTACTTTGTAATATCTTCACTTCCTTCTTACTTGGCTTTCACTACCCTTACGATCAAACACACTTTCAAGTTATCTTTTGAGATTAATTTTAATGTATAAAGAATTTTAAACCAATGTTTTAATCTACTGCACTAATTAACCACCCCCCCCCCCCCCCCCCCCTCCTCTTAGTGCCGACTCGATCCTAACAATTGATATCAGAGCTTGGTTACCCTTGATTTGGTTTAAAACTTAAGAGAGATAGCTGTTGCTGGCAATCAAGAGGGTCATTTAATTACATATCCTCCCATGTTCAATGGACGGATTACACATATGGAACCTTGTGGAAAATGGCTTTCAAAAGTCTTCTCTTCCAATGAATGATTGGAATGAGTTGGAGAAGATGACTTCCACTTTAAATGCCAAGGCTATGAAGGTCTTGTTTTGTGTCTTAGATAAAAATAAGTTCAATCGAGTGTCTATTTGTGAAACAGCTTTTGATATTTGGCACACACTCGAAGCCACTCTCGAAGGCACTAGTAGAGTAAAGGAGTCAAAGATAAATCTTTTAGTTCACACTTATGAATTGTTTCAGATGAAGCAAAGCGAAACTATTATCGATATTTACACCTGTTTTATAGATATCGTCAATAGTTTAAAAGCTCTTGGCAAATATTTTTCAAACTTTGAAGTTGTTAATAAAATCTTGAGATCCCTTCCAATGAGTTGGGACCCTAAAGTAATAGCCATCCAAGAGGCCAAGGATTTAAATAACTTTCCTTTCGAAGAACTAATCGGGTCACTAATGACCTATGAGATGACTTGCAACACTCATGAAGAGCTTGAGAATAATCTTATTGAATCTCGGATTTTGATGATGAAACCAATCGATATGTGTTTATGTTTTAATCTGTGTTTTGAGTAACATAGGATGCTTCAATCAGGATGAGACAATTAAAGCAAGAAAATCATGTTGTGCTGGAGGAAAATATGTCAGAAGATTAGACGTCGGGCCGGAGGAACGGTCGATATATCGACAGAAGGCTTCGGGCCATGGATTCGGGCATCGGGCCAATAAAAGCGGATATTGCACCGACGATATCGGAGTTGCGAAGTCAACTGGCCGATTGGGCAATAGGCCGCAAGAGAGGATGATGCGTCGAAGAATTGGACGAAGCATCGAGGGACCAATGACATGACCGGACAACGTGATTAATGCTTAGTATTAACTGTCTAGATCGAAGTATGTTTTACATGTGCAGGATTAACTACGATAGCACGTCATGAAGCAAAATGAAGTCCCGGAGTCAAGATCGAGATCATGTTGGGAGTTCGAGAGTTCGTCGGAAGTCTAGACGTTTGATGGAAGTTCTAGAGGAACCAACCAAGAAGTCTCAGAGCTTGCCAGAGAAGCTCATCGGAACTCGCCAAGAAGATTGTCGTGAAGTCTAGGAGCTTACCGAGAGTCCGCCGGAACATTGCCGAGAGATCGTCGGAAGTTTACTAGATGTTCGTCGGAAGCTCGTTGGAAGAATAGACATAGGGACTTGTTTAGCTTAGCAAATATCTTAGGATTTCGTAATTAGCACATAATTGGGCTTGGATTTGGGCCAACCCAATTAGGGTCCAGCTAGGCCCATGTAAGAAATGTGTTGGGCCCAATAAGAGGCCCAAATAGTGCCCAAAGAAATCTCACCATCGTGGCACAATCTTCGAGACTATGTCAGGCGGTGGTACGGCCCAAACACAGCCTCCGAGAGGCTGCAGGTGGTGGTACCGCTAGCCTAGGTGGTGGTACCGCCAGCCTAGGTAGTGGTACCACCCAGTGTTAGGCAGTGGTACCGCCCAATGTCAGAACTACTGGGCGGTGGTACCGCCTGCACTCGGGAAACCCGGGATGAGATATTTTTAGGCTCCAAGTTTGAATCCATTTGAAGCCTATAAATACCCCTCTCATCCCTGGGTAAAATACATAAGCATAGAGAGTCTAAAAGCAAAGAAACATTGCTGCAATCTCTTTAGAATTTCCCTCCTCCAAGTCTAAGTGTTAGAATTCTGTTTAGAGAGGAGAGTGAGTGCTTGTAAGGGTTATCTCCTAAACCCGGTAAAAGGAGAAGAGGGGTATAAAAGGTGGTTGGTCTTTGCCTATTGAAGGAAGACCGTTAGTGGATGCCGATGGCCTCGATGGAAGAGGAATCGGAGGAGTGGATGTAGGTCACAATGACCGAACCACTATAAACCGCTGTGTTCTCTGGTTTGCATTTTATTCTTACTATTACCTTACTGCAAACCTCCTTAAGTACTTACGGCCTTTAATTCATTATGTACGCTTTCAAGCTAAGTTTCCGAAATTAGTTTTTCGTCGGAAACGGTTTTTATCGTATGAAGTTTTTCAAACCGACGTAGTTTTTACCGCTGCAGTAATTCATCCCCCCTCTTAGTGCCGACCCCATTCCTAACATTTGGTATCAGAGCCATGGTTTTCTAATTTGGTTTAACACCCAAATAAAAATGGCTCTTTTCGGCTTTCAAGAGGGTCTCTCTCTCATTCATCCTTCCTTTTTCAATAGGACGGACTATACTTATTTGAAAACTCGAATGAGAGTTTTCTTGCTTTCATTGAATCTCGATTTAAGGCACATAGTCGAATTTGGTTTTCAAAGGTCTTCTCTTCCAATGAACCATTGGAATGATTTGGAGAAGAAGGCTTTTTCTCTAAATGTAAAAGCTACGAATGCCTTGTTTTGCGCATTAGATAGAAATGAGTTTAATCGGGTTTCTTTGTGCGAAACGGCCTTCGACATTTGGCATATTCTCGAAATCACACACAAAAGCACGAATAGAGTTAAAGATTCTAAAATCAATCTTTTAATGCATAATTTTAAACTATTTCATATGAAACCAAGCGAAATCATTGGAGACATGTACACCCATTTTACGGATGTCCTTAATGGTTTAAAAGCACTTGGTAGAAGTTTTTTGGATTTTGAACTCGTTAACAAGATTTTATGATCGGTTTCTAAAAATTGGGATTCAAAAATAATGGTAAAACAAGAATCAAAGAACTTGAACCATTTTTTGATTGAAGAACTAATTGGTTCATTGTTCACATATGAAATGACATGCATTGCATGTGAAGAACTTAAGAACCACCTTCCAAAGGACAGGAAGGATTTGGGACATAGAACAATTGAAGACCACTTGAGTATAAGCTCAAGTGATGGTGAATTTGAACTCACTAAGAAATTTAAAAAGTTAATGAAACAAAAATTTAAAAACAAAAAGAACGCAACTACTTACTTTAAATGCAAGAAGAAGAACAAAAATTGGGATGAATCGAGCTCCTCCGAAGACAAGGAGAAAATCAAGAATGGCGAGGTGGCAAACTATGCCTTATCGGCTTTCGACATTGAGGTAATCAAAACACCTCATGATAGTAATTTCGAAAATGATAATAAAAAATGACATGTTTAATAAAAAAATTGATTTTGATTAAAAATGCCTTATGAAATCATGCTATATGTGGTTAAGAAGTAATCATGTGTATCATGTTGATTTTCATATTATTTCACGATTTTGATTGAAAATATGAAATCATGCTTGATGATTTAATGATGCATAATGATGTTATGATATCATGATTAATGATTTTATTCTATGCATAAGATTTTTGAAATTATGCATAATGAATCTTGTGATTTATGGATTATCGATTTTTACCATAATGAAAGTGCCTTATTGATCTTTGTTATAATAAATCTTTCACTTTCGATTTTAAACATGATACATGTTTTTATTTGGCATAAAAGAAATAAAATCATATGAATTGAAACAACTAAAAAGAAGAAAACATTTTTTCTTAAAAATTATTTTTCTCTATCTTATTGATCTTGATGATTATTATGATAAATCTATGTATGCCATTTTGAATCTCTTAAAAGTAATGTTGAGATTTTGATGATTTTGACGATTTGAATTTGAATGAGTTTTATTAAAATCATGATCTTGGTTTATTGGAATTACTTGAGATCTTCTTTATGAATCAAAATCTTATATCTCCTACGTTTCCTTAGACCATTTACTAAAAAGGAGATCTATAAAACTAACCATGATCTTGATAATTATGTTTTGAAACTTTATGTAAATCAAGATCATTCACCATGACTTCTTGCATTTTATTAAAGAAATTATTTATCAAAATGAATCATGTCTTTTGGTATTTACATGATCTTTGATATTTTATTTCTCAAGATATGATTTTTATAAACAAATCCTTGTATTCATGAAATATTTATCTCATCACCCAACAAATTCTTCTTGATATTCTTTATATGATGATATGAATGCATGAAATATTCATGAATTTGAAATGATGCATGCAATACTTATGATAATGATGTATTGCATATGATGTGAATCATGATTAGAATTGCATTGATTTGAACTCAATCTAAATTCAAGGTTTATCTCAATTATGATGTATTGCAATAAGAATAATACTTTATTTTTTTCATAATTTAAAAATTGATGAATTACACCATTGTTTTTGTTATTCCTCTCTCTTTGCCAATGACAAAGGGGGAGAAAGAATTCATAGTATGCACATCATGAAAAGAGGCAAACTTGCTAGCTTGCTAATCTCAAAAAGGAAGCAAGAAGTGCTATCTTGCAAATATCAAGAGAAGCAATATTTACCAAGTTACACATTTCAAAAAGAGGTAAAACAGTCCATCTTGCATATCTCAAAAGATGTAAAATTTTGCTAACTTTGTTATGTGTAAAATTTGATAGCTTACATATTATAAATTTGCATACCAAAAGTGCTATCTTGCCTATCTCAAGATGCAAAATATGCTAACTTGCACTTTGCAATGAAAGCAAAATTGCTAGCTCAAACATTGCAAAGGAAGCAAAAGTTTGCTAGCTTGCAACTTGCATATTTCAAGAAGCAAGTGTTGCTTTCTTGAACATCTCAAAACTGCTAGCTTGCATGTTCTAAAATATTATAAAATTTACTAGCTTGTATGAAGTAGAACATGCTATCTTACTACCTTGTATAACTACGGTGATAGCAAAATTGCATGATGATCAATTTGGAAATTATATGTAATATGCAATGATTTGAAACTGTTATGCCTAAACACATGAGAGTTGGAACTTCTCCTTTTTGTTGATAACAAAGGGGGAGAAAGAATTCATAGTATGCACATCATGAAAAGAGGCAAACTTGCTAGCTTGCTAATCTCAAAAAGGAAGCAAGAAGTGCTATCTTGCCTATCTCAAGATGCAAAATATGCTAACTTGCACTTTGCAATGAAAGCAAAATTGCTAGCTCAAACATTGCAAAGGAAGCAAAAGTTTGCTAGCTTGCAACTTGCATATTTCAAGAAGCAAGTGTTGCTTTCTTGAACATCTCAAAACTGCTAGCTTGCATGTTCTAAAATATTATAAATTTGCATACCAAAAGTGCTATCTTGCCTATCTCAAGATGCAAAATATGCTAACTTGCACTTTGCAATGAAAGCAAAATTGCTAGCTCAAACATTGCAAAGGAAGCAAAAGTTTGCTAGCTTGCAACTTGCATATTTCAAGAAGCAAGTGTTGCTTTCTTGAACATCTCAAAACTGCTAGCTTGCTAATCTCAAAAAGGAAGCAAGAAGTGCTATCTTGCAAATATCAAGAGAAGCAATATTTACCAAGTTACACATTTCAAAAAGAGGTAAAACAGTCCATCTTGCATATCTCAAAAGATGTAAAATTTTGCTAACTTTGTTATGTGTAAAATTTGATAGCTTACATATTATAAATTTGCATACCAAAAGTGCTATCTTGCCTATCTCAAGATGCAAAATATGCTAACTTGCACTTTGCAATGAAAGCAAAATTGCTAGCTCAAACATTGCAAAGGAAGCAAAAGTTTGCTAGCTTGCAACTTGCATATTTCAAGAAGCAAGTGTTGCTTTCTTGAACATCTCAAAACTGCTAGCTTGCATGTTCTAAAATATTATAAAATTTACTAGCTTGTATGAAGTAGAACATGCTATCTTACTACCTTGTATAACTACGGTGATAGCAAAATTGCATGATGATCAATTTGGAATTATATGTAATATGCAATGATTTGAAACTGTTATGCCTAAACACATGAGAGTTGGAACTTCTCCTTTTTGTTGATAACAAAGGGGGAGAAGTATGTTGATGTCATGCATGATTTGATCATGACATGTTGCTTCGATTTTGAATCCAAGAGTTTCTATCAAATATGTCATATTGATAGGAGGAGTTTGTTTAAACTCTGGGAGTTAAGTTTAACTTCGTCATCGATTGGTTGTCATCATCAAAAAGGGGGAGATTGTTGAATCTCGAATTTTGATGATGAAACCAATCGATATGTGTTTATGTTTTAATCTGCGTTTTAAGTGACGCGGGATGCTTCGATCAGGATGAGACAATTAAAGCAGAAAAATCATGTTGTGCCGGAGGAAAACATGTCAGAAGATTGGACGTCGGGCCGGAGGAACGGTCGACGTATCGACATAAGGCTTCGAGCCGTTGATTCGGGCATTAGGCCAAGAAGTGCGGATATTGCACCCAGGATATCGGAGTTGCAAAGTCAACTGGCCGATTGGGCCATAGGCTGCAAGAGAGGATGATGCGCCGAAGAATTGGATAAAGCGTCGAGGGACTAATGACATGATCGGAGAACGTGATTAATGCTTAGTATTAATTGTCTAGATCAAAGTATGTTTTACATATACAGGATTAACTACGATAGCAAGGCATGAAGCAAAATGAAATCTCGGAGTCAAGATCGAGATCACGTTAGGAGTTCGAGAGTTCGTCGGAAGTTCGGACGTTCATCGGAAGTTCTGGAGGAACCAACTGAGAAGTCTCAAAGCTTGCCAGAGAAGCTCGTCGGAACTCACGAAGAAGATTGTTGTGAAGTCTAAGAGCTTGCTGGGAGTCCTTCGGAACATTGTCGAGAGATCGTCGGAAGTTTGCCAGAAGTTCGCCGGAAGAATAGACATAGGGACTTGTTTAGCTTAGCAAATGTCTTAGGATTTTGTAGTTAGCACATAATTGGGCTTGGATTTGGGCCAACCCAATTAGGGGCCAGCTAGGCCCATTTAAGAATTGTGTTGGGCCCAACAAGAGGCCCAAACAGTGCCCAAAGAAGTCTCACCGTCGTGGCATAGTCTTCGAAACTATGTCAGGCGGTGGCCCAGACACAACCTCCGAGAGGCTGCAGGCGGTGGTACCACCTACACCCGAGAAACCTAGGATGAGATATTTTTAGGCTCCAAGTTTAAATCCACTTGAAGCCTTTAAATACCCCTCTCATCCCTGGGTAAAATACACAAGTACAGAGAGTCTAAAGCCAAAGAAACACTATTGCAATCTTTTTAAAATTTCCCTCCTCCAAGTCTAAGTGTTAGAATTTTGTTTAAAGAGGAGAGTGAGTGCTTGTAAGGGTTATCTCCTAAACCCGATAAAAGGAAAAGAGGGGTGTAAAAGGTGGTTGGTCTTCGCCTATTGAAGGAAGACTGTTAGTGGATGCCAGTGGACTCGACGGAAGAGGAATCGGAGGAGTAGATGTAGGTCACAACGACCAAACCACTATAAACTATCATGTTCTCTAGTTTGCATTTTATTCTTGCTATTACCTTACTGCAAACCTCCTTAAGTGCTTACTGCCTTCAATTCATTACGTACGCTTTCAAGCTAAGTTTCTAAAATCGATTTTTCATCGAAAATGGTTTTTATCGTACTAAGTTTTTCAAACCAACGTAGTTTTTACCGCTGTACTAATTCACCCCCCCTCTTAGTGCCGACCCCGTTCCTAACAAATCTTCCAAAGAACAAGAAGGTTATGGCACTAAGAACTCATGAAGATCATTTAAAAGAAAATTCAAGTGATGAGGACTATGATGATGACTTGGCACTCTTGACAAGAAAGTTTAAAAAATTCATAAAAAGGAATAAATTTAAAAATGATACTAAAAATAAAATTAAACCCAAGAAAGGACAAGTTATATACTAAAAATTCATAAGAAGTTGGGACATTTCAAAAGTGAATGTCCCCAAGTAAAGAAGAAGCAACCAAAGAAGAAGAATACTCTTAAAGCAACTTGGGACGATTCAAGTGCATCCGAATAAGAGGAGCTAACCAACACCGAGCAAGTTGCTCACTATGTACTAATGGATATGGAAGATGAGGTAAGTAATTCATTGGATGCAAAGTTATCTTTTGATGAACTACCAAGTGCTTTTCATGATTTATTTGAAGAATATAAATTAATTAGTAAAAAATATAAATTATTGAAAAAGGAGTATGCTTTTCTTGTTAGTGATTTTGATAGGCTAAAAATTAAGCATGATGATAGTTTAGCTCCTTGCACAAAATGTGATGAATTAAAAACACTTAAAAAGAAAATTTTGCAACTACATGAAACCATAGAAAATTTTGAAATAGGTAGCAAATCTTTAAACATGATTCTTACAAGTAAGAATCATGTTCATAGAAGAGATGGAATCGGCTTTGTGAGTAACACTCATAAAAATCCAACCATCTTTGTTGAAGGCCCAACTTTACATGTTTCACCCCGAAACAAATGCAACTTTTATTGCAAATTTAGGCATGTTGTTTATCAATATTTGTTTAAGAGATGTAGTCCACATAAATTGATTTAGGTTCCTAAAGGAACCATAAATAACTCATTGCAAAATGATAAGTTAAGTCGATCGATTTTTGAGGCACCCAAGGTCAAATGGGTACCTAAAAATCATCCTTTTTTGTAGAAATGTTCGCCATCACAAGCTAGGAGTAAGAGATGGTACCTTAATAGTGGATGCTCAAGGCACATGACTAGAGATCCATCTCAAATCTCTAAGCTCACTAGCCTAGATGAAGGGTATGTCACCTTCGAAGACAACAAGAGTAAAATCATTGGCAAAGGAACTATAGGTAACAAAACCAACTTGTTGATTAAAGATGTGTTGTTGGTTGATGGCTTAAAGCACAATCTCTTGAGCATTAGTCAATTATGTAATAAAGGATATGTCATTAAATTTGAATCCAATGCTTGCATTATTGAACAACCACATAGAAACTCCTCTATGATTGCCCTAAAACAAAATAATGTACACTATTGACATTGATGATCTTTGTAATGAAATGTGTTTTTCGGTTTTGAATGACGATGCTTGGCTTTGGAATAGGAGATTAGGTCATGCTAGCATGAAACTAATCTCTCAAATCTCATTTAAAGAACTTGTAAGAGGTATTCCTAACATTAAGTTCATTAAAGACAATGTGTGTGATACATGTCAACTAGAAAAATGGATAAAAGGTAGTTTCAAACCAAAGAATCAAATAAGCACCTCTAAACCATTACAATTGATCTGTATGGATTTGGTTGGACCAATTGATATATCAAGCCTAGGAGGTAGCAAATACGCCATTGTAATTATGGACAATTATAGTACATACACTTGGACATATTTTTTGGCACACAAAAGTGATTGCTTTAGGTATTTTTCTAAGTTTTGTAAACTTATTCAAAATGAAAAAGGCTTTATGATTTCATCAATTCGGAGTGATCACGATAGCGAATTTCAAAATCGTGATTTCCAAAAAATTTTTGAATCTAATGGATACAACCATAATTTCTCTACTCCGAGAAATCATCAAAAAATAGAGTAGTAGAAAGAAAAAATAGAAATTTACAAGAAATGATAAGAACCATGTTGAACGAATATAGCCTACCCAAATATTTTTAGGCCGAAGCCGTTAATACGGCATGCTATGTCATGAATATGGTTCTAGTAAGACCATTACTTTCCAAAACTCCGTATGAATTATAGAATAACAAAAAACCCAACGTTTCATATTTTAAAGTTTTCGATTGCAAATGTTTTATTTGAATGAAAAAGATGCCTTAGGAAAGTTTGATACAAAATCCGATGAAGGAATTTTTCTTAGCTATTCTTCTATTTCTAAAGCCTTTCGTATCTTTAACAAAAGAACTTTAGTTATAGAAGATTCTATTTATGTTGTCTTTAATGAAGCTTTTAAATTTAAGAAAAATGAGTTTGATGATGATCTTAATTTTGATACTTTGAATTTAAATGAACCTTCTCCTTCAACTAGCAACTTGGATGCATCTTCTTCTGAAATATTTTTAGCCAAAGAATGAAAGTATGTAGATGCTCATCTTAAGGAGCTAATCATAGGAGACACATTAAAAGGGATTCAAACTCATTCTTCTCTTAAGAATTTTTGTGCCCATGTCACTTTTCTTTCTCCAATTAAACCTAAATGCATTAACGAGGCCTTGAAAGATGATTTATGGGTTATCGTAATGCAAGAAGAGTTGAACCAATTTTAGAGAAATGAGGTGTGGAAGCTTGTTCCGAGGCCAAATGACCATTTAGTTATTGGTACTAAATGGGTCTTTAGGAACAAGCAAGATGAATTTGGTATCATAGTTAGAAACAAGGCTAAATTAGTGGCCAACAGTTTCAACCAAGAAGAAGGTATCGATTA
Source organism: Musa balbisiana (assembly GCA_004837865.1). NCBI lineage: Eukaryota > Viridiplantae > Streptophyta > Magnoliopsida > Zingiberales > Musaceae > Musa > Musa balbisiana. Next base: position 34,781,087 of record CM017197.1, read on the forward strand.
TGAAGAAACCTTCGTTCTTGTGGCATGATTAGAGGCCACAAGAATGCTCCTTGCCTATGCTAGTAGTAATAATTTTAAGTTATTTCAAATGGATGTTAAAAATACTTTTCTTAATGGCTTTATTTCCGAAGAAGTTTATGTTAAATAACCTCCCAGATTTGAGAATGATAATTTTTCGAATCATGTGTTTAAATTGATTAAAGCTCTCTATGGATTAAAACAAGCCCCAAGGGCTTGGTATGAGAGACTTAGCTCATTTCTTATCCAAAATAATTTTTCTAAAGGCAAGGTCAATACTACATTGTTTATTAAAAATTTTGAAAATAATTTTTTTGCTATTCAAATTTATGTTGATGATATTATTTTTGGTTCTACAAATAAATCTTTATGTGAATTATTTGCCAAGAGTATGAGTCTAGAGTTTGAAATGAGTTTATTGGGGAAACTAACTTTCTTTTTAGGCTTATAAATCAAACAATTTAGTAATGGTATTTTTCTTAGTCAAACAAAATATACATTAGACTTGCTAAAACAGTTTAATATGGATAGTTCAAAGGCTATCAATACTTCTATGAGTACCTCCACTAAGTTAGCTTTGATCAAAAGCTTTTGAGGGTATGATAGGTAGTTTACTATACCTCACAGCAACTAGACCAGACATCATGTTTAGCGTAGGACTTTACGCTAGGTTTTAATCTAACCCCAAGCAATCTCATTTAGAAGCTATTAAAAGGATTTTTAGATACCTAAAAGGAACTCCTAAACTAGGATTAAGGTGTCCAAATTCAAAAAACATTGAATTGCTTGGTTATGCTGATGCTAATTTTGTTGGTTACCAAATAGATAGAAAAATACATCCGGAACATGTCAATTTTTAGGACATACACTTGTCTCTTGGTCTTCCAAGAAATAAAACTCTGTTGCATTATCTACAACCGAAGCTGAGTATATAGCAACAAGTGCATGCTGTGCTCAAGTTATATGGATGAAAAATACTTTAGAGGATTATGGAATTCACCTGAAAAACATACCTATAAAGTGTAATAACACTAGTGCAATATGCTTAACAAAAAATCATATTCAACACTCTAGAACTAAACATATTGACATTAGGCATCATTTTATACGAGATCATGTTAATAACCATGACATATCTCTAGAATTTATTGATGCAAAACATCAATTAGCTAATATTTTTACAAAACCCTTGATTGAGGAACAATTTGATTTTATATGAAGAGAATTAGGTATGCTGAATTTCTCTTATACATAAGTTCCTCTTTAAATGTTTCTCTAGATTTTCTTAATTGAGTTCTATTTTTTGAGATTGTTCACTATTATTTCTTCACTTGAGATAAGATTTGAATCATGAAGTTATGGTAAGCTTATTGAGCCATATGAATTTTTCCATACAAATTTTCTCCTCTTACGAAAGTAGAACTTAAAAAATCTTATATGGTGTTTATGTAAAGTGGAAGGCTTCGGTTGCAGGTGGGAGAACTTAAAAAATCTTACATGCTCCTTCGGTTGACGTATCGACAGAAGGCTTCGGGCCATGGTTTCAGGCATCAGGCCAAGAAAAGTGGAAATTGCACCAAATAAATCAGAGTTGCAGAGGTCAATAGGTCAATTGGGCAATAGGCCACAAAAGAGGACTATGCACAAAAGATTCGGACAAAGCGTCGATAAACCAATGACATGCCGAACACTTGATTCAAGCTTTATAATACTTGTCGAGATCGAAGTGGGTTTTAAGTGTGTAGGATTAACTGTGATAGTAAGACATAAAGCAAAATGAAGTCTGGGAGTCAAGAACGAGATTTCGTTGGGAGTTCGAGAGTTTGTCGAAAGTTTTATCGAAATTGACCAAGAAGTCCAGGAGCTTGCCAAAGAAGCTCGTCGGAACTCGCCAAGAAGATCATCGTGAAGTCCAAGAGCTTGTCGAGAGTCCGTTGGAACATTGCCGAGAGATCGTCGAAAGTTCGCCAGAAGATCATTGAAAGAAACCTAGACTTACGGACTTATTTAGCTTAGTGAATGTTTTAAAATTTGTAGTTAACACATAATTGGGTTGGAATTGGGCTAACTCAATTAGGGGCCAATTGGGCCTAAATTAGGAGTGATTTAGGCTTATTGGGAGGCCCATTCAATAACCCAAATGTTGGGCCATGAGGTGGCACCGCCAGAACAGGTGGTAGAATCGCTTGTGAGTTGGAAAACTAAAAAAACTCGGTCTCCGAGGCTATCAGGCAGTGGTGCCGCCAGACTAGGTGATGGTACCGCCCAGTGATAGTGTGTCAAGTAGTAGTACTGCCAGACTAAGTGGTGGTACCGCCCAATGTCAGGCTACAAGCGGTGGTACCGCCCAATGCAGGCGGTGGTACCGCCCTTACCCCGAAATCTCGGGGATTTGAAGTTTGGCTCCAAGTTTTAAAGCTATTTGGGGTCTATAAATACCCTAGCTATTCCTGCATGGAATAGTAAGAAAGGTGATCAAAAACTCTATGTTTCTAAAGTTGAAAACCCTTGTAAAGTGTAGAATCCCTCCTCCTAAAGTTTAGATACCATTCTAAGGAAGAGTGTGAAGGAAGTTTTGTAAAAAGGGATTATAAACTTTCAATTTAAGCATCTTTACGAAACAGGTTTAATCGAAATGAAAGTTTTCTGAAATCGATGTTTTTACCACTGCACTAATTCACCTCCCTCTTAGTATCGACTCATTCCTAGCAGTTAGTATCAGAGCCTCATTATTTCTTATTTGGTTTAACAACTAAGAGAAATGGCTCTTTTTGGACTTCAGAGGGTTTTTCTATTATTCATCCTCCCATATTCATGGGACGGACTACACTTATTGGAAAACTTGAATGGGAGTTTCTTACTTTCTATGGATTAAACTAATGAAATATCATTAAAAACACTTTCAATATTTGGTATACACTTGAAATCACACACAAAGGCACTTGTAGAGTAAAGGATTCTAAGATAAATCTTTTGATGCATGATTTTGAACTATTTCGAATGAAGCCATGTGAATCCATTATTGACTTGTACACCCGTTTTATGAATGTCGTCAATGACTTAAAAACATATTTCAAAAGTCTTCTACTCTAATGAATGAATGGAATGATTTAGAGAAGAAAACTTTTTCTTTAAATGTTAGAGCTATGAACACGCTTTATTTTGTGCTTTGAGCAAAAATGAGTTTAATTATGTTTCTATTTGGGAAACGACTTTCAATATTTGGTATACACTTGAAATCACACACAAAGGCACTTGTAGAGTAAAGGATTCTAAGATAAATCTTTTGATGCATGATTTTGAACTATTTCGAATGAAGCCATGTGAATCCATTATTGACTTGTACACCCGTTTTATGAATGTCGTCAATGACTTAAAAACATATTTCAAAAGTCTTCTACTCTAATGAATGAATGGAATGATTTAGAGAAGAAAACTTTTTCTTTAAATGTTAGAGCTATGAACACGCTTTATTTTGTGCTTTGAGCAAAAATGAGTTTAATTATGTTTCTATTTGGGAAACGACTTTCAATATTTGGTATACACTTGAAATCACACACAAAGGCACTTGTAGAGTAAAGGATTCTAAGATAAATCTTTTGATGCATGATTTTGAACTATTTCGAATGAAGCCATGTGAATCCATTATTGACTTGTACACCCGTTTTATGAATGTCGTCAATGACTTAAAAACATATTTCAAAAGTCTTCTACTCTAATGAATGAATGGAATGATTTAGAGAAGAAAACTTTTTCTTTAAATGTTAGAGCTATGAACACGCTTTATTTTGTGCTTTGAGCAAAAATGAGTTTAATTATGTTTCTATTTGGGAAACGACTTTCAATATTTGGTATACACTTGAAATCACACACAAAGGCACTTGTAGAGTAAAGGATTCTAAGATAAATCTTTTGATGCATGATTTTGAACTATTTCGAATGAAGCCATGTGAATCCATTATTGACTTGTACACCCGTTTTATGAATGTCGTCAATGACTTAAAAACATATTTCAAAAGTCTTCTACTCTAATGAATGAATGGAATGATTTAGAGAAGAAAACTTTTTCTTTAAATGTTAGAGCTATGAACACGCTTTATTTTGTGCTTTGAGCAAAAATGAGTTTAATTATGTTTCTATTTGGGAAACGACTTTCAATATTTGGTATACACTTGAAATCACACACAAAGGCACTTGTAGAGTAAAGGATTCTAAGATAAATCTTTTGATGCATGATTTTGAACTATTTCGAATGAAGCCATGTGAATCCATTATTGACTTGTACACCCGTTTTATGAATGTCGTCAATGACTTAAAAACATATTTCAAAAGTCTTCTACTCTAATGAATGAATGGAATGATTTAGAGAAGAAAACTTTTTCTTTAAATGTTAGAGCTATGAACACGCTTTATTTTGTGCTTTGAGCAAAAATGAGTTTAATTATGTTTCTATTTGGGAAACGACTTTCAATATTTGGTATACACTTGAAATCACACACAAAGGCACTTGTAGAGTAAAGGATTCTAAGATAAATCTTTTGATGCATGATTTTGAACTATTTCGAATGAAGCCATGTGAATCCATTATTGACTTGTACACCCGTTTTATGAATGTCGTCAATGACTTAAAAGCTCTTAGCAAATATTTTTTGAATCTTAAACTTGTTGATAAAGTTTTACGATCTCTTTCTAAAACTTGGTATCCTAAAGTAACGGTCATTCAAGAGGCTAAGGGTTTGACTACTTTCTGCCTCAAAGAACTTATCGGGTTTTTAATAACCTATGAAATGAGTTGTATGGCACAAAACAAACATAAGAATAACCTTCCAAAAAATAGGAAGGATTGACTTTTGCACTATAAACAAATGAAGACCACTCAAGCGAATGCTCAAGTGATGATAAACTTGAACTTCTCACTATAAAGTTTAAAAAGTTTTCAAACAAGAATAAAAGAAAAAAAATAAACTTAAAAAGAATGCAACTACTTGCTATGAACATAAGAAGAAGAGATCACTCAAAGTGACTTAGGATGAAACAAGTGCATCCAAAGAGCAAACCGATGAAGATAAAACTTAGCTTTGGTGACTCTCGACAATAAGGTAAACAACTCAAATAAAACTCCTTTACTTTATTTTGAAATTATTTGATGATTTTTCATTAGTTCTTTTTAAATTAGTTAGTAAAAATAAAAAATAAAAAACAAAAATTGTAAAAATTATATCATGCTTCTTTTTATTTTGAAAAAATGATCATAAAAATTACATGTTTTATGATAACGGAATAAAATGTTAGATTTAAATTTAATGATAATCTTATATATATATTTTTTAAGAAAAAATAATATGTATCTTGATGATTTCCGATTTTGATTGAAAATACTTTATGTCCAATGAAACCATGCTTTATGTCTTAATGAAAATGTTAAGATGTTTGATATCATGCTTAATGTGAAATTGTGCATGTTGTATCTTAAAAAACTTGAACCATGTTTTGATATTATGCCCAAAGTAATGATGCATAATGATCGTGCTTAATGAGTTTATATTTCAAAATTATGCATAATGATTCTTGCAATTTATGGCTTATCGAACTTTGTGGTAATAAAAATTACTTTTTCAATTTTAAACATGATGGATGGTTTTCACATGAAAAACTTGAGCATACTTATATAAAATCAATCACATAAAATGAAACACATAAAAAGGAGAATATATTATCATTGAAATTAAAATGATGAATCAAATCTCTTATTTGAAGAAGCCTTATGTTTAATGTGTTATATTTTTTTTTGGTCTTGATGGTTTTTACGATGAAATTTATTTTTCAATCCTAAACATTGATGTATATTTTTATTTGGCATAAAAAGATAAACTCATGCTTGTACGAAACAAACAACTTAAAATAAAACATCTCTATCTTATTGATTTTTTGATAAAAGATTTATGAATCCATGTATATTATGCTTTTGTGAGTCTCTAAGACTATGAAAATAATTTGAATTTGAATTAGTTTTATTAAAATCATAATTTCTTGATATTTATAACTTGAGATTTGCCCTATATGAATTGAGATCTTTGACCCTGGATGTTTCTTTTTTTTCTATCTACTATCCAAATGAATCATGATTTTTCGGAATTACAATTTTTATGATTCATAATGAATTGAGAGATGTTATACATAAATCGAGATCCTTTATGTGTTCTCTCATGACACCTTTTGTTATAGTAATGTCTTTGTCATGATCTTGAATTCTTGATATTGATTCTTGAAAATTTTTTTTAATCAAGATCTTGTTTTTGAACTCTCATGTTTCTTTTTGTTATTTACTAAAAGGGAGATTTGTCAAGATAAATCATGTCATTTAGTGACTTAATCCTTCATGATCTTTGATAGTTTATCCTTCATGATATGATTTTTATTATATATAATTTCTTGTATTCATGAAGTGTTTATCTCATCACCCAATTAATTTTTCTTGATATGATATGAAATTATGCATGAAATACTCATGATATTATCTTGATGCATACAAATGAGAAGTTATGATCTTTTATGATAGGATGTAATGTAATTTGACATTTTGATACCATTATGATTTGAAATATTTATGATTTGGAATGATGAATACTATGATTTGTTGCTAAAATGATGAATCATGAATGCTTGATTATCATGTATGATATATCTATAGTGATGATTGATTTTTGGTATCATGCATAACGTAAGGATGATATATAAGGTTTTGAAATTATGCATGTTTTAATTTAAAACTATAATGATACACAAACATATTGAAATAAGATTGATACTTTACCCTTATTATAATTTAAAAATTATTGTAAAGGAAAAAAGAATTACAAAATTGTATTCTTCTCTTCTTTTTGACAATGACAAAAGGGGAGAAATATTGCTAGTTTGCACATCATAAAGAGAAGTAAAAAGCTTACTCATCTCAAAAGATGGAAAACTTTGCCAACTTTCATATGTGTAAAATTTGCTAGCTTGTATGTTTTAAAATTATGTAAAACATACTAAATTTGCTAGCTTGCACAAGTCAAGAAAATACAAAAACATGCTAGCCTGTTCATCTCAAAAGAGAAGCAAACATTGCTAACTTACATATTTCAAGAAGCAAAAGTTGCTTTCTTGAACATCTCAAAATTGCAATATTGCATGTTGTAAAATGTTGTAAAATTCACTAGTTTACATGAAGTAGAACTTGCTATCTTGAACATCACCAAGAATTGTTATCTTGCAATCTCAAGAGAAGCAAAAGTGCTATCTTGCCTATCTCAAGAAACAAAACTTGCAATTTACACATTGCAAAAGAAAGCAAGAATTGCTAGCTTGCACACTTCAACAAGAGACAAAAATGCTATCTTGCATTCTTTTTTAAACATTGCATAGAAAAGCAAACATGCTAAACTCTGCACATCTCTAAAACTTGCTAACTTGCATGATGATAAAACTTGAGATTATGTTTATTATGCAATAATTTGAAATTATGTCTAAACACTTACTAGTTGCACTTCTCCTTTTTGTTGATGACAAAGGGGGAGAAGTTATGATGATAATCATGCATGGAAAGATGTATTAAATGATTTGATTATGTATAATTTTATGATGATGTATTACAAATATTAATGATTAAATTTGCTTTGACTTGAATTCAATTTGAATTAAAAAGTTCTCTCAAATATGCCATATTAATAGGGGGAGTTAAAGTAACTCCGTTATCAATTGGTTGTCATCATCAAAAAGGGGGAGATTGTTGAATCTGAAATTTTGATGATGAAACTAATTGATGTGTTTATAATTTGATCAACATTTTAAGTGACACAAAAAGCTTCGATCAAAGAGAGATAATTAAAGCAAGAAGAATCGTGTTGGGCCGGAGTGGAATATGTCAGAAGATTGGACGTCACACCGAAGGATCGATCGACTTATTGATAGAAAGCTGCAAGCCATGGGTTCAGGCATCGGGCTAAGAAAAGTAAAAATTGTGTCAAGTAAATCAAAGTTGTGGATATCAACTGGTCGATTGGACAATAGGCTGCAAGAGAGGATAATGCGCCGAATATTCGGACGAAGCACCGATAAACTAATGACATGTCAGACAACACATGATTCAAGCTTTATAATACTTGTCTAAATCAAAGTTGGTTTTAAGTATGCAGGATTAACTACGATAGCAAGGCATAAAGTAGAATGAAGTCCCGGAGTCAAGAACAAGATTTCGTTGGGAGTTCGAGAGTTCGTTAGAAGTCCGGACATTCGTCAGAAGTTCTGTCAGAATTGACCAAGAAATCCAGGAGCTTACCAAAGAAGTTCATTAGAACTCGCTAAGCAGATCATCGTGAAGTCCAAGAGTTTGTCGGGAGTCCACTGGAACATTGCCAAGAGATCGTCAGAAGTTCACTGGAAGATCACCAGAAGAAACCTAGACTTACAGACTTATTTGTATTAGTAAATGTTTTAAAATTTGTAATTAGCACATAATTGGGTTGGAATTTGGCCAACTCAATTAGGAGCCAATTGGGCCTAAATTGGGAGTGATTTGGGCTCAATGGGAGGCTCATTCAATGACTCAAATGTTGGGCCAAGCAGTGGCACTACTAGAACAAGCAGTGGAACCACTTGTGAGTTAGAAAACTTAAAAAACTCGGTCTCCAAGGCTGTCAGGCAGTAGTATCGCTAGACTGGGCGATGGTACCACCTAGTGCAGGCAGTGGTACCGCCCTTACCCCGAAATCTCGAGGATTTAAATTTTGGCTCCAAAATTTTACATCATTTAGGGTTTATAAATATCCCAGCTATTCCTACATGGAGTAGTAAGAAAGGTGAAAAACTCTGTGTTTCTAAAGTTGAAAACCCTTATAAAGTGTAGAATCCCTCTTCCTAAAGTTTAGATACCATTCTAAGGGAGAGTGTAAGGGAAGCTTTGTAAAAAGGGATTATAAAGGTTGTCTCCTAAACCTGTGAAAAGGAGAAGAGAGGTATAAAAGGGTAGTTGGTTTTCACCCATTGAAGGAATACTATTAGTGGATGTCGGTGGCCTCGATGGAAGAGATATCGGTGGAGTGGATGTAGGTTACGATGACCGAACCACTATAAAAATCTGGTTTGCATTTCTTTTGAGCAATTTACTTTAACTACAAACTACCTTACTTACTATACTCTTTTGTACACTTTCAATTTAAGTATCTTTACGAAACGGGTTTATTCGAAATGAAAGTTTTCCAAAATTGACGTTTTTACCACTACATTAATTTACCCCACCTCATAGTGTCGACTCGTTCATAACACAACTTGCATGTGGATGAACACGATAGGGTCTTTACTTATCTCTCAGGATATCATATACCCATTACGGATAACATAATTTGCAACCTTATAGAAATTGCTGAGAAAAGTAGAGGTTGTTACTTTAGAGGACAATGAGACGAAGAATTAGTTGGAATCACTTATTCTGATGCCTTAGGAACAATTTTTAGTAATCCAAACTTATCTATTTTTTTGAAAAGCTGTGAACATTTACTACCTTTCAACACCAAATTGCTTTATCATATCTTGATAAGTATTATACTCCCAAAATAATATCATTATAATGAAGTTAGCCAAATGAAATTAGGTACGATGTATTGGATTATGAAGGGACATGACAATTGTTTTGGTTATCTAATACAATAAAACATGATCGAACTATCAAAAAAGGACATGATGCTTCCATATGGTGGCTTGATCACTAAACTAAACTATGCATATGACAGTCATTCCACTTGATGAAGAAATATTGAAACTAGATATATTCAACATTATAAATAGAAAGCTACTAAAAAGATTAAGATGTATAATTAGAAATTGGACATGGACTAGATTACCTAGAAGGATTGATCCTCTCCCACCTGATCCAAAACCTGAAACACAAATATTTATGGGAAATCAATCTCCTTCTACCGGTCCCTTTGAGGCAACACCTCCAACAAAGCAAGCACCCTCATCTACCAACGACATAGGGACTTGAATGGATCGATTTGAACAACATCAAGATCAAATTTTAACTGAGTTGCTGCAGATTCATCGATGCTTAATACTTTGTTTCACCATTTTGACTTGCCACCACCTGAATAACTGTGTATGTCTTTTTGTTGATGATAAAGGGGGAGAAGTTGATGGAATCTCTCACTTTAATGTTGTATTCACTTTGATATTATGATCTCTTTAATGTTGAGAATTTTTAATGTTACCATATAATTATGCAATATCAGATTCTTAATATTGTGAACTTTTGAATGCTATCATACAAATTATATCATGATGACATTTCATGTAAAGCTATGCCCGAAGCATTTTATCATGAATGAAGTGATGAAATTGTGCATTTAATATCCTGATGACTTAAAACTATGATGATGCACAATGCATGTGATTTCTAATTAAAATCAATTGAAGCTTGAATTTAAGGTTGTGAATTCAAGTTTGTATTCTCTCAAGTATGACATATAGATAGGGGGAGTTAAGGTTAACTCCGGTACCAATTGGTTGTCATCATAAAAAAGGGGAAGATTATTGAATTTTAGATTTTGATGATGAAATCAATTGGTAAAATTGTTTGATCTAATCTATGTGTTGAGATAAGTGTGTATAATTAACTATGATAGCAATAAGGCATAAAGCATATGATGAGCCAGAGTCAAAGATTCGGACGATGTACCGAAAGTGTGTTGGGAGCTCACCAAGAGTTAGTTAGAAGATCGCCGAGAGTTCATCGGAAGATTGTCGAGAGTTCATCGGGAGTTCGCTGAGGGTTCGTTGGGAGTTCACCGGAAGACTCGCTGAGTGAAAAATTGACATACCGGACAGAGATTGCTTGCCTTAATCATAGTTAGACCTCAAGTTGAGTTAAGATTGGGAGATGATCCCACTAACTCAGTTAGGGGCCAATTGGGCCCTTAATAGGGTTGAATTAAGCTGGTTGAATAGCCCTTTAGCACCTAAAGTCACGGCCAGTGGTGGCACCACATGGGACTCAGTCTCCCAGGTGCTCTAGGCGGTGGTACCACCTAAACTGGGCGGTGGTACTACCGATAGTTAATGCTGTCAAGCAGTGGTACTGCCCTATCAGGAGGTGGTACTGCCAGAGCTCGATCTCCGAGCTCTATCAGGCAGTCGTACCACCAAGTGTCAGTCTACAAGTGGTAGTACCACCCAATAATAATGGTGGTACCATCAGTACCCCAAAATCCGAGGATGTGACACTTTTTTGCTCCAATTCAGAAGCTATTGGGGCCTATAAATACACCAACCTTTTCTGCATAAAAGGGCACAAAAGTGTTAACATAATCTTAAATTCTTGGGGTGTTAAAGTGTTGTAAAAGTGCAAGAGTCTTTTTCCTCCCTTTCTAAGTATTGAGATCATTCAAGAGAGGTATGAGGCTTGTAAAGGTTATCTTCTAAACCCGTGAAAAGGAAAAAGCGCTATAAAGAGCTTGTTGGTCTTCGCCTATTAAAGGAAGACCATTAATGGATGCCGATGACCTCGACGGAGGAAGAATTGGAAGTAGATGTAGGTCACACCGACCGAACCACTATAAATTATGGTTTGTATTTCTATTATTGCTATTTACTTACTTTACAGTAGCTTCACTTCCTTCTTACTTAGCTTTCACTACCCTTACGATCAAACATGCTTTCAAGTTATCTTTCGAGATCATTTTTAATGTACAAAGAATTTTAAACTGACATTTTAATCTGCTACACTAATTCACCCCCCCCCCTCTTAGTGCTGACTCGATCCTAACACCCATCGGTTGTAAGTGGATCATAAAGAAGAAGATCAGAGTAGATGAAAAGTTAGAGACCTATAAAGCACAACTAGTGGCTAAAGGGTATCGTCAAAGGTAAGGTGTTGACTATGATGAAACCTTCTCACCCATAGCCATGCTAAAATCCATCAGAATTTTATTGGCTATTGCAATACACTATGATTATGAGATCTGGCAGATTGATGTAAAAATCTCATTCCTCAATGACATCCTCGAGGAGGAGGTGTATATGATACAGCTTGAGAGATTCATGTCCAAGGACTACCCAAATAAGGTGTGTAGGTTGCTTAGTTCTATTTATGGACTAAGCAAGCTTCTCTAAGTTGGAACATAAGATTTGATGAGGCAATCAATCTTATGACTTCGTTAAGAATGAAGATAAGCCTTGTGTATACAAGAAGGTAAGTGGATCATCTAAAGAAGAAGATCAGAGTAGATGAAAAGTTAGAGACCTATAAAGCACAACTAGTGGCTAAAGGGTATCGTCAAAGGTAAGGTGTTGACTATGATGAAACCTTCTCACCCATAGCCATGCTAAAATCCATCAGAATTTTATTGGCTATTGCAATACACTATGATTATGAGATCTGGCAGATTGATGTAAAAATCTCATTCCTCAATGACATCCTCGAGGAGGAGGTGTATATGATACAGCTTGAGAGATTCATGTCCAAGGACTACCCAAATAAGGTGTGTAGGTTGCTTAGTTCTATTTATGGACTAAAGCAAGCTTCTCTAAGTTGGAACATAAGATTTGATGAGGCAATCAATCTTATGACTTCGTTAAGAATGAAGATAAGCCTTGTGTATACAAGAAGGTAAGTAGGAGCATTATCACCTTTTTGATGTTATATATGGATGACATCCTGATCATTGGGAATAATGTAGGAATGTTATTCATGGTAAAGACTTGGTTATCTAGACACTTCTCCATGAAGGACTTAGGGGCAACATCTTATATCTTGGGGATTCAGATCTATAGAGACAAATTCAAGAGGATGCTTGGCTTGTCCTAATCTAGGTATATAGACACCATTGTCAAAAGGTTTGGCATGAAAAATTCTAAGAGATGTCTCATATTGATGAGACATGGGATATCGCTTTCCAAGAGTATGTCCCCTAAAGACTCCTGAAGAAAGGGTGAACATAGATAATATACCCTATGCCTCAGTGATAGGGTTATCATATATGCCAAGTTATGTACCAAGCCTGACATAGCGCATGCTCTGAGTATCACGAGCAGGTATAAGGTGGATCCAGGCTTGGAGCATTGGAAAGCAGTAAAGTGTATCTTTAAATACTTAAGAAGGACTAAAGATCTTTTACTGGTATATAGAGGTAGTAGCCTCAGGGTTGAAGCCTACATAGACTCAAATTTTTAGTCCGATATTGATGATAGTAAGTTAAATTCAAGGTAAGTATACACCCTGAATGGAGGAGTAGTAAACTAGAAGAGTTCTAAACAAGATACTATTGCTAACTCGACTATAGAGACAGAGTACATTGCTATAGCAAAGGCAGCAAATGAGGGAGTTTGGATGAAGAAGTTCATTACAGATTTGGGAGTCATGCTGGGCAGCAAGTAGCTGATTCCCTTATATTATGATAACAATCGAGCGATTGCTCAAGCGAAGGAACCCAGGTCTCATCAGAAGTCTAAGCACGTTTTGAGGAGGTTCCACCTAATCAGAGAGATTGTGACTCGAGGTGATGTAGCAATGGAAAGAGTTCCATCCGAAGATAACATCATAGATCCATTGATAAAGCCATTGTCTCAAATTTGTTAGGAAAAGATCGGCACTAAGAGGGGGGGTGAATTAGTGCAGCGATAAAAACTACATCGGTTCAAAACTTCATTGCGATTAAATTCGTTTCCGATGAAAAACTATTTCGTAAAGGTATTAACTTTGAAAGCATACAGAAGAGCGTAGTGGATATAAAGCAGGTAAAGTAAATTGCATAAAAGAAACGCAAACCAGATTTTTATAGTGGTTCGGTCGTCATGACCTACATCCACTCCATCGATTCCTCTTCCGTCGAGGCCACCGGCATCTACTATTGATCTTCTTTCAACGAGCAAAGATCAACTACCCTTTTACACCCCTTTTCTCCTTTTCACGGGTTTAGAAGATAACCCTTATAAGCACTCACTCCTCTCTCAAACTATTCTAACACTTAGACTAGAAGAGGAGGATTCTCACAAGAGATTACAATAGCATTTTTCCCTTTTTAAGTTCTCTGTGTTTATGTATGTTAACCAAGGATGAGAGGGGCATTTATAGGCCTCAAGTTGATTCAAACTTGGAGCCTAAAAATATTCCATCCCGCGTTTCCTGGGCATGGGTGGTACCACTGCCTGTGTTGGGCGGTACCATCGCCAGTGTCAGTTTGACACTAACACTGCACTAGGCAGTACCACCGCCCAATCTAGCGGTACCACCACCTAGCACCCTGCCACTGGGCGATACCACTGCCTGCAACCTCTCGGAGGCTATGTCTGGGTGATACCACCACTTGCAGCCTCTTGTAAGTTGTGTCTAGGCAATACCACTGCCTAGACCGGTGGTACCATCGCCTGACACAGTCTCAGAGACTATGCCATGATGGTGTCACCTCTTGGGTCACTGTTTGGGCCTTTCATTGGGCCCAACATAGTCCTTACATGGGCGCAACTAGCCCCTAATTGGGTTGGCCTAAATCCAATCCCAATTATGTACTAACTATGAATTCTAAGACATACTTAAGCTAAACAAGTCCGTAAGTCTTAGTTATTTTCGGTGAGCTTCCAGTGATCTTCCAGTGAACTTCCGACGATCTCTCGGCAATGTTGCAGCAGACTTTCGACAAGCTCCTGGACTTCATGACAATCTTCTTGGTGAGTTCCGACGAGCTTCTTTGGCAAGCTCCAGGACTTCTCGGTTGGTTCCGGCAAAACTTCCGACGAACATTTGGACTTCCAACGAACTCTCGAACTCCCAACGAAATCACGTTCTTGACTTTGAGACTTTATTTTGCTTTATACCTTGCTATCATAGTTAAGTCTGCATATGTAAAAACACACTTCTATCTAGACAATTATTACTAAGCTTGAATCATGTTGTCTGGCATGTCATTGGTCTATCGATACTTCATCCGATTCTTCGGCGCATCGTCCTCTCTTGCGACCTATTACCCAATCGGCCAAATGACCTCTACAACTCTAATATCCTTGATGCAATATCTGCTCTTCTTGGCCCGATGCCCGAAACCATGGCCCGAAGCCTTCTATCGATACGTCGACTGTTCCTCCAACTCGACGTCCAATCTTTTGACATGCTTTCCTCCGGCCCAACATAATTCTTCCTACTTTAATTGTCTCATCCTAATCGAAGCATCCTGCATCACTGAAAACGTAAATCAAATCATAAACACTTATCAATTGGTTTCATCATCAAAATTTGAGATTGAATAATCTCCCCCTTGTTGATGATGACAACCAATTGATGACAGAGTTAACCTTAACTCCCCCTATCAATATGACACATTGATAGAACCTTGAATTCAAGCTAAATTCAAGTCATTGCAAATTTTCCTCTTTTTGATGATGACAACCATAAACACTTATCAATTGGTTTCATCATCAAAATTTGAGATTCAATAATCTCCTCCTTTTTAATGATGACAACCAATTGATGATGGAGTTAACCTTAACTCCCCCTATCAATATGCCACATTGATAGAACCTTGAATTCAAGCTGAATTCAAGTCATGCAAATTTCATCATGCAACACATCATCATACATAACATGATTATACTTCTCCCCCTTTGTCATCAACAAAAAGGAGAAGTGTAACTTTCTAAGTGTTTGAGATGCAAGTTCAAATCGTTGCATAATAAATCTCAAGTTTAATCATCATGCAAGCTAGTAAATTCATATCATTTAAGAGCGTGCAAGCTAGCAAGTTTTCAAAAACAAATGCAAGATAGCATTCTTGTTGAAGTGTGCAAACTAGCAATTCTTGCTTCCTTTTGCAATGTGCAAATTGCAAGTTTTGCTTCTTCTTGACTTGTGCAAGCTTGCTAGCAAGCTAGCTATCTCTTATCTACCCCTTCGTCATTGTCAAAAAGAAGGAAGACCCTTTACATCAATTTTCAAATTATGACAAAGGTAAAATAACAAAGATGAAAAATCAAGTCATGTCATGAATGTCAAAACAATTTTTCATCATGAATATTTCATCATTGCATGCATCATTATCATAAGTTGAAGTATAGCATGCATAATATTAAATCACCATTCATAATTATATCAATATTCCAATCATTATTTCAATCATCAAAAAATGAAAGATCAAGTCATGATTTTTGACATATCTCTTCTTTTGTATATAGAAGAAATGATAGGAAAATAATCTTGATTCAAAAATAAGATTCAAGTCTAAAATTCAAGAAATCAAGATGTCTAAGTTTATCTTTCAAGCTAGCAAATTTGGTTCTCTTGAGATGCTAGCTATTTTCTTTCCCCTTTTGTCATTGTAAACAAGAAGGGAAGAATACAAAGTTGTAATCAATTTCTAAATCATGACAAAGGTAAAGTATCAACCTTATATCAATATGTTTGTGCATCATTATAGTTTCAATTTACAACATGCACAATTTTAAAACTTTACATATCATCTTTACTCTATGCATGATACTAATAAATTAATCACTATGGGCATATCATACATGATATTCAAGCATTCATGATACATCATTTTGGCAACAAATCATAGCATTTCAAATCATGATGATATCTAAATATCAAATTACATTACATCCTATCAAGCATGATCATAACTTCTCATTTGTATTTCATACATATTTTCATTTCATCACATTCATTTCATCTCATCAAGAAAAATTAATTGGGTAATGAATACAAGGAGTTATACAAAAATAAATCATATCATGAGAGATAAGATCATGTAAATACCAAAAAACATGATTCATACAGTAAATCTCCTATTTAAATAAAATACCAAAAAAAATGTAGGAGTACAAAGAAAAGACCTTGATTAAAAATTCACTAGTAATAAATCCAAGAACTCACACGAAAAATCATGATTCATTTAGAAAATCTCCTCTTAAGAAAATACCAAGTAGAATCGTAGGAAAACGATTAATAAAAAAAAATCTTGATTCATAGAGAAATCTCATGTTTCAAATATCGAGAAATCATGATGATGATTTATATATAAAAAATATCACAAGTTATAATCAAGAGAAAAATCATCATTTATCTTCAAATCATTCAAATTGTTAAATTAACATAGTCATTTTTAAGATATTCATAAAAATGATACACATAGATTCATCAAAATCAATAAGATAGAGATGTTTCATTTTAAGTTATTGGTTTCATACAAGTATGCTTTCATCTTTTTGCCAAACAAACATATGCATCATTTTTAAAACCAAAAAAGCCACTTTCATTATGATAAAAATCGATAGTCCATAAATCGCTAGAATCATCATGCACAATTTCAAATTATAAACTCATTAAGCATGATATCAAATCATTATTATATTATTTCATCAGATTTCATAAAGTATTTTCAATCAAAAGGAATACGAAAATCATCAAGATACACATTATTTCTTTTTTTAAAATATACATAGGATTATCATTAGATTTAAATTTAACATTTTATTCCTTTAATATAAATCATGCAATTGTCATTATCATTTTCAAAATTACTAGCATGATCCCAATTTTTACATTTTCATTATATTATTAAATATGTAATTTTCAAGAAAAATAATTTTTCTAAGCTAAATTAACAATAACTCATGAAAAGCATTATGTAATTTCAAAATAAATTAAAAGAGTTTCGTTTGAGTTGTTTACCTTGTTGACGAAAGTCGTTAAGGCATAGTTTGTCACCTCATCTTCATCGGTTTGCTCCTCGTCTTTGGATACACTCATTTCGTCCCAATTTGTGTTATTTATAAGTTTGTTTTTATATTTTGATTGTTGTTTCATGAACTTTTTAAATTTTATGAGGAGTTCAAGTTCATCATCATTTGAGCTTATGCTCGAGTGATCTTCAATTGTTCTAAGTCCTAAATCTTTCTTGTTCTTTGGAAAGTTGTTCATGAGTTCTTCACGTGCATTGCACATCATTTCATAGGTCATCAAAGACCCTATAAGTTTTTCAATTGAAAAATTATTAAGATCTTTTGCCTATTGTATTGTGGTTACTTTCAGATCCTAACTCTTATGAAGAGAATGTAAAATTTTGTTTACAAGTTCAAAATCCAAAAAACTTTTACCAGGAGCTTTTAAATCATTGACGACATCCGTAAAATGGGGGATACATATCTTCAATGGTTTCGCTTGGTTCCATATGAAATAATTCGAAGTCATGCATTAAAATATTAATCTTTGAAAACTTTACTTTATTAGTGCCTTTGTGTGTGATTTCGAAAATGTGCCATAAATCAAAAGTCATTTTATAAGTAGAAACCTGATTAAACTCACTTTTATCTAAGGCACAAAATAGAGCGTTCATAGCTCTAGCATTTAAAGAAAAAGTCTTCTTCTCTAAATCATTCTAATGGTTCATTGGAAGAGAAGACCTTCGAAAACCGTTTTCCATAATACTCCATAAATTTAAATCCAAAGAAAGTAAGAAAACTCTCATTCAAGTTTTCCAATATGTGTAGTTCGTCCCATTGAACAAGGGAGGACAAATGAGAGAAAATCCCTCTTGAAAGCCGAAAAGAGTCATTTTTCTTGAGTGTTAAACTAAATGAGAAATCACGAGGCTCTAATACCAATTGTTAGGAAAAGATTGGCACTAAGAGGGGGGGGAGGGGTGAATTAGTGTAGCAGTAAAAACTACATCAGTTCAAAACTTCATTGCGATTAAATCCGTTTCCGACAAAAAACCATTTCGTAAAGGTATTAACTTTGAAAGCGTATGGAAGAGCATAGTGGATGTAAAGCAAGTAAAGTGGTTTGCAGTAAAGTAAATTACATAAGAGAAATGCAAACCAAATTTTTTTAGTGGTTTGGTCGTTGTGACCTACATCCACTCCACCGATTCCTCTTTCGTCAAGGCCACTAGCATCCACTATCGATCTTCTTTCAGTGAGCGAAGATCAACTACCCTTTTACACCCCTCTTCTCCTTTTCATGGGTTTAGGAGACAACCCTTATAAGCACTCAGTCCTCTCTCAAACTATTCTAACATTTAGACTAGAAGAGGAGGATTCTCACGAGAGATTATAACAGCATTTTTCCCTTTTTAAATTCTCTGTGCTTGTGTATATTAACCAGGGATGAGAGGGGTATTTATAGGCCTCAAGTTGATTTAAACATGGAGACTAAAAATATCCCATCCCGTGTTTCCTAGGCACAAGCAGTACCACCACCTATGCTGGGCGGTACCACCACTAGTGTTAATCTGACACTGATACCGTATTGGGCGGTACCACCACCAGTGTTTATGGTTGTCATCATCAAAAAGGAAGAAATTTGCAATGACTTGAATTCAGCTTGAATTCAAGGTTCTATCAATGTGGCATATTGATAGGGGGCGTTAAGGTTAACTCCGTCATCAATTGGTTGTCATCATCAAAAATCGAGATTCAACAAGATTGTCTTTAAGCATCATAGGGGTATAATGGGAATCAGACACATAGGTGATTGGCTTTAGGTCAAGTGGGACATTGCTAGTCATAAATGCCCTGCAAGCCAATCACGTGAGTGATTGCACGTGTGACTTAATAAACAGTCTTTTTACTTATTATTATTATTTAACATTCTATCACTTTATATTACTTGTTACGTATATGTTGTAGAATCTCATATTTTGATAATGAAACCAATTGATAGTGTTTATGATTTGATCTGTGTTTTGAGTAACATAGGAAAGCTTCGATCAGGGAGAGACAATTAAAGCAAGAAGAATCATGTTGGGCCGGAGTAGAACATGTCAGAAGTGCTAGGATCAAGGTCGACACTAAGAGGGGGGTAAATTAGTGCAGCAGTAAAATCACATCTCTATTAAAACTTCATTCGATAAAAACCATTTTCGACAAAAACTTTTTCGTAAAGATCTTAACTTTGAAAGCTTACGGAAACATATTTGATGTAAAGTAAGGAAGGCAATTTGCAGTTAAGATACATAGCAAAAAGGAAATGTAAACCAGATATTTAGAGTAGTTCTGTCAATCGTGACCTACATCCACTTTTAGCTTCCTCCTCCGACGAGGTCACCAACATCCACTAGAGGCCTTCCTTCAATAGGCGAAGGCCAACCACCCTTTTACACCCCTCTTCTCCTTTTACTGGGTTTAGGAGATAACCCTTACAAGCACTCACACTCCTCTCTTACAGAAATCTAACACTTAGAGCAGAGGAGGGAATTCTAAAGAGATTGCAGCAGCGTTTCTTTGCTTTTGGACTCTTTGTGCTTGTGTGTTTTACCCAGGGATGAGAGGGGTATTTATAGGCTTCAAGTTGATTTAAACTTGGAGCCTAAAAACATCTTATCCCGGGTTCCCCGGGCACGGGCGGTACCACTGCCTAGTGTTAGTTTATCTGACACTATCCTGGGTGGTACCACCACCTAGGTTTGGCTGTACCACCACTTGGGGGCTAGTGCTAGCGGTACCACCGCTTGGCACCCTGCCAGGGGCGGTACAACCACCCAGACTAGTGGTACCACCACCTGACACAGTCTCGAAGACTATGCCACGACGGTGAGACTTCTTGGGGCACTATTTGGGCTTCTTATTGGGCCCAACATAGTTCTTACATGGGCCTAGCTGGCCCCCAATTGGGTTGGCCCAAATCCAAGCCCAATTACGTGCTAACTACGAAATCCTAAGACATTTGCTAAGCTAAACAATTCCCTATGTCTATTCTTCCAGCGAGCTTCTAGCGAACATCCGATGAACCCTCGGCGATGCTCCAGCGGACTCCCGACAAGCTCCTGGACTTCATGACAATCTTCTTGGCGAGTTCCAACAAGCTTCTCTAGCAAGCTCCGAGACTTCTCGACTAGTTTTTCCAAAACTTCCGACGAACGTCCGAACTTCCGACGAACTCTCGAACTCCCAACGTGATCGCGTCCTTGACTCCTGGACTTCATTTTGCTTCATGCCTTGCTATCGTAGTTAATCCTGCACATGTAAAATAAACTTCGATCTAGACAATTAATACTAAGCATTAATCAAGTTGTCCGACATGTCATTGGTCTCTCGACGCTTCGTCCGATTCTTCGGCACATCATCCTCTCTTGTGGCCTATTGCCCAATCGGCCAGTTAACTCCGTAACTCCGATATCCCTGGCGTAATACCCGCTCTTCTTGGCTTGATGCCCGAATCCACGGCCCAAAGCCTTTTATCGATACGTCAACCGATCCACTAGCCCGACGTTCAATCTTCTAACATGTTTTCTCCCGGCCCAACATGATTTTTCCTGCTTTAATTGTCTCATTTTGATCGAAGCATCCTGTGTCACTCAAAACATAGATTAAAACATAAATACTATTAATTGGTTTCATCATCAAAATCCAAGATTCAACAATCTCCCCCTTTTTGATGATGACGACCAATCGACGATAGAGTTACCCTTAACTCCCGGAGTTTAAATAAACTCCCCTTATCAATATGTCATATTGATAGAACCTTGAATTCAAGCTGAATTCAAGTCATTACAAATATTCATCATGAATATTTGCAACACGTCATTATGCATAACATGATCATACTTCTCCCCCTTTGTCATCAACAAAAAGGAGAAGTTCCACTATCATGTGTTTGGAAATATAAGTTCAACACATTGCATGAAAAACATAATATTCATTTTTATCATCATGCAAGTTTGCTATTATCATAGATGTACATGGTAGTATAATAACAAGTTTCCAATATACAAGCTAGTAAAAAATTTTCAACATTTTAAAACACGCAAGCTAGCAATTTTGAGATGTTCAAGAAGGCAACTCTTGCTTCTTAAAATATAAGTTTTACTAGATGTGCAAATTAACTTTTTGCTTCTTGAGATAGGTAAGATAGCACTCCTTGGTGATGTTCAAGATACCAAGTTCTATATCATGCAAGCTAGTGAATCTTACAACATTTTAGAACATGCATAATCACCAAAGCATCATAAATTTTAATGATGTGCAAAATTACAAATTTTGTATGTTTGCATTTGTGCGTCTTTAGATTTGCAAGATAGCACTTCTTGGCGATGTTCAAGATAGTAATTTCTTCTCTTTTGATAAGTGCAATTTTTGCTTTCTTCTTGAATTATGCGAGCTAGCAAATTATCTTTCTAGCATGTTTTGCTCCCCCTTTGTCATTGTCAAAAAGAAGGGAAGTCCCTTACGTTAATTTCTAAATTATGACAAAGGTAAGTATCATAGATGAAAATTCAAGTCATAGATGTCAAAACAATTATTTTATCATGAATATTTCATTATTGCATGCATCATTATCATAAGTATTTCACATCATGATGGTATCAATTTTGTCAAATTATATCCTAATCAAAACTTCTCCACATTTTATCATTGTAAACAAGAAAGAAGAAGGGAAGAACATAATGATGTAAATTATTTCAATCATTTCAAGGCATTCGTGTCATAAATACAAAGAAATCATGTCATCAAAGTTAAGACCACTTGAATTACAAGAGACATGATTTATTCCAACAAATCTCTTAATTTTTATAAATATCAAAAAGAAATATAGGAGATCAAATATTATAGTATCTTGATTCTTGCATAAGAAATCTTAAGTCATAAATTTCGAAAAATTAAGATAAGTCTTGTTCAAATTCAAATTGTCAAATCAAAATCATTTTCAAGATATTCATAGATAGATTCATTAATCTCTCCATTCATTATAAATCATAAAAACTATAATTCTGAAAAAAAGATTCATATGGATAAATCTCAATAAGAAGATACAAAAACCCATAATAGGAGATCTTGATTCATAAATGATTTCAAGTTATAAATTACAAGAAATCAAGATCATGATTTCGATAAAACCCATTAAATTCAAATCATTTTCATAATCTATGAGATTCATAAAAATGATACAAATGGATTCATTAAAATCAATAAGAGAGAGTAAAATAATTTTCAAGAAAAATGTTTTCCTCTTTTTAGTTGTTTCAATTCATATGATTTTATTTTATTTATGCCAAATAAAAACATGCATCAACATTTAGGATCGAAAAATAAATTTCGTCATAAAAACTATTCATCTTGCTTATAACCAAAAAAGCCACTTTTAATACCGTGAAAATCAATAACCCATAAATCTCAAGAATCATCATGCATAATTTCGAAATTTATTAAGAATGATCATTATGCATCATTACATTATTTCATCAAACTTAAAGCATTTTCAATCAAGTTCATTGTAGTCATCCATTTTTCTTTTTAGGTGAATCTAACTTTTCATGCTTAGTTTCCATACAAAAGTCATGTATCATTTTTAAAATCGAAAGACAATATGAAAATCATTAAGATATATATTATTGCTTCTTAAGCACATACATAAAATTAATCATATTTGGTATGTAAGCATTAGATTAAAATTTTATTATATTTTCTACAATTTTCTTGATCATTTTCAAAAATTACTAGAAGGATAAGCATGATTCTTAATTTTTGCATTTTCACTACATTATGTAATTTTCAAAAAAATAATTTTTCTAAACTAAATTAAAAAATGCATCATCGAAAGCATTAAGTAATTTCAAAATAAATTAAGGGCATTTTTATTACCTCATCGTCGAATGCCATTAAGGCATAGTTTACCATCTCGTCTTTATTGATTTTATCCTCGTCTTTGGAAGAGCTCGATTCATCCCAATTTATGTTCTTTTTCTTGCGTTCAAAGCAAGTAGTTCCATTCTTTTTGTTCGTTAATTTTTGTTTTATTAACTTTTTGAATTTCATTGTAAGTTCAAGTTCACCATCACTTGAGCTTATGCTTGAGTGGTCTTTATGTGTTCTATGTTCCGAATCCTTCATGTTCTTTGGAAGGTGGTTCTCAAGTTCTTCACGTGCATTGCATGTCATTTCATGGGTCATTAATGACCCGATAATTCTTCGAGAAGGAAATGGTTCAAATCTTTTGATTCTTGTAAAGCCGTTACTTTTGAATTCCAAGTTTTAAAAAGTGAGCATAAAACTTTACTAACAAGTTCAAAATTTGAAAAACATTTGCCAAGAGCTTTTAAACAATTGATGACATCCGTAAAACAGGTGTACATGTCAACAATGGTTTCGCTCGGCTTCATTCGAAAAAGCTCAAAATCATATATTAAAAAATTAATTTTTGAATCTTTAACTTTGCTAGTTCCTTCATGTGTGATTTCGAGAGTGCACTAAATATCGAAAGCTGTTTTGCAAGTAGAAACACGATTAAACTCATTTCTATCTAAGGCGCAAAACAAGGCATTCATAGACTTTGCATTTAGGGAAAACGTCTTTTTCTCCAAATCATTCCAATTGTTCATTGAAAGAGAAGACATTTCAAATCCGTTTTCGACTATGTGCTATAAATCGAGATTCAATGAAAGTAAGAAAACTCTCATTCGAGTTTTCCAATAAGTGTAGTCTGTCCCATTGAAAAAGGGAGGACGAATAAGAGAGAGACTCTCTTGAAAGCCGAAAAGAGTCATTTCTATTTGGGTGTTAAACCAAACTAGAAAACTGTGGCTCTGATACCAATTGTTAGGATCAAGGTCAGCACTAAGAGGGGGGGGTGAATTAGTGCAGCGATAAAATCACGTCTCTATTAAAACTTCGTTCAATAAAAACCATTTTCGATGAAAACCTTTTCGTAAAGATTTTAACTTTGAAAGCTTACGAAAACGTATTCGATGTAAAGTAAGGAAGGTAGTTTGCAGTTAAGATAAATAGTAGAAAGGAAATGCAAACCAGAGATTTTAGAGTGGTTCATTCAATCGTGACCTACATCCACTTTCGGCTTCCTCCTCCGACGAGGTCCTGGGCATCCACTAGAGGCCTTCCTTCAATAGGCGAAGGCCAACCACCCTTTTACACCCCTCTTCTCCTTTTACTGGGTTTAGGAGATAACCCTTACAAGCACTCACACTCCTCTCTTACAGAAATCTAACACTTAGAGTAGATGAGGGAATTCTAAAGAGATTGTAGTAGCATTTCTTTGCTTTTGGACTCTCTATGCTTGTGTATTTTACCCAGGGATAAGAGGGTATTTATAGGCTTCAAGTTGATTCAAACTTGGAGACTAAAATCATCTCATCTCGAGTTCCCCGGGCATGGGCAGTACCACCGCCTAGTGTCAGTTTGGCTGACACTGTCTTGGGTGGTACCACCGCCTAGGGGCCAGTGCTGGGCGATACCACCGCCCAGATTGGCGGTACCACCACCTGACATAGTCTCGAAGACTGTGCCACGATGGTGAGACTTCTTAGGGCATTGTTTGGGCTTCTTATTGGGCCCAACATAGTTCTTACATAGGCCTAGCTGGCCCCTAATTGGGTTGGCTCAAATCCAAGCCCAATTACATGCTAACTACGAAATCCTAAGACATTTGCTAAGCTAAACAAGTCCGTATGGCTATTCTTCCGGCGAACTTCCGGCGAACATCCGATGAACCCTCGAAGATGCTCCGGTAGACTCCCAACAAGCTCCTGGACTTCACGACGATCTTCTTGGCGAGTTCCGACGACCTTCTCTGGCAAGCTCTGAGACTTCTCGGCTAGTTCCTTCAGAACTTCCGACGAACATCCGGACTTCCGACGAACTCTCGAACTCCCAACGTGATCGCGTCCTTGACTCCGGGACTTCATTTTGCTTCATGCCTTGCTATCGTAGTTAATCCTGCACATGTAAAACAAACTTCGATCTAGACAATTAATACTAAGCATTAATTAAGTTGTCTGGCATGTCATTGGTCTCTCGACGCTTTGTCCGATTCTTCAGCACATCATCCTCTCTTGTGGCCTGTTGCCCAATCGGCCAGTTGACTCCGCAACTCCGATATCCTTAGCACAATACCCGCTCTTCTTGGCCCGATGCCCGAATCCATGGCCCGAAGCCTTTTATCGATACGTCGATCGATCCACTGGCCTGACGTCCAATCTTTTGACATGTTTTCCCCCAGCCCAACATGATTTTTCCTGCTTTAATTGTCTCATCTTGATTGAAGCATCCTACATCACTCAAAATGTAGATTAAAATATACACTATTAATTGGTTTCATCATCAAAATCCGAGATTCAACAAGAAGGTTTGATGTCGTGCTGAAGGATCGAATGACGTATCGATAGAAGGCCTCGGGCTATGGGATCGAGCATCGATCTAAGAAGAGTGAAAATTATGCCAAGGAAATTGGAGTTGTAGAGGTTAATTAGCCGATTAGGCAATAGGCCGCAAGAGAGAACGATGCACCGAAGAATCAAACGAGGCATCGATGAACTAATGACATGCCAAACAACATTTAATTAGCTTTGTAATGATTGTCTAGATTAAAATAGGTTTTAAGTGTGCAGGATTAACTATGATAGTGATAACAATATAAAGTAAAATGAAGTCCCGGAGTCAAAAATGAGATTTCGTTAGGAGTTCGAGAGTTTGTTGAAAGTCCGGACGTTCGTCGAAAGTTCTACCAGAATT
Source organism: Musa balbisiana (assembly GCA_004837865.1). Lineage (NCBI taxonomy): Eukaryota > Viridiplantae > Streptophyta > Magnoliopsida > Zingiberales > Musaceae > Musa > Musa balbisiana. The sequence continues at coordinate 34,807,592 of CM017197.1, forward strand.
GATCAAGAAGTCCAGAAGCTTGCCAAAGAAGCTTGTCAAAACTCACCAAGAAGATCATCGTGAAGTCCAGGAGCTTGTTGGAAGTCTGTTGAAACATTGTCGAGAGATCGTCGAAAGTTTACCAGAAGATCGCCGAAAGAAACCTAGACTAACAAAACTTATTTAGCTTAGAATATGCCTTAAAATTCGTAGTTAGTATATAATTGGGTTGAAATTGGATCAACTCAATTAGGGGCCAATTGGGACCAAGTTTGGGCCATGTTGGGCCAAGTGAAAGGCCCAAACAGTGACCCAATAGGTGGCACCAACGATGGCTCAGTCTACAAGGCATAATCTTCGAGATTGTGTCAGGCGATGGTACCACCAGACTGGGCAATGGTACTGCCCAGTGTCAGGCAGTGGTACCGCTAGCCTCGGTGGTGGTACCACCTAAACACAGTCTCCTAGGGGATGGTACTACCAGATTGAGCGATGATACTGCCTAGTGTCAATACTGTAGGCGGTGGTACCACTAAGACCCGTGAAACCCGGGATGAGACCTGTTTTGGCTCCAATTTTGAAGTCATTTGGGTCTATAAATACCTTAGCTATTCTTGCATGGAGAAGCAAGAATTGAGTACAAAATTGAGTTGAAAAAGGGGGAAAGAAAAATTAAAAATTCTCTTAGGATTTAGAGTTCCTTCTTCCTAGTATTTAGAAAGTTCTTCTAAAGGGAGAAGTGAGGTCTAAGAAAGAGAGGTTATAAGGGTTGTCTTCTAAACCCATGAAAAGGAGAAAAAGTGTAAAATGGTAGTTGATCTTCTCTCATTGAAGGAAGATCGTTAGTGGATGCCAGTGGCCTCAATGGAAGAGGAATCGGTGAAGTAGATGTAGGTCACGATGACCAAACCACTATAAAAATCTAGTTTGCATTTCTATTTTTGCAATTTACCTTATTGCAAACTTCCTTCACTACTCTACTTGTCACGCCCCCTGAATCGATAATATTAAAATTCAACAATCCATTCCAGGATCCAAACACACATTTGAGGACACTGAGAAAACATTCAAGTCATTCACATTCATAATTCCATAATTCATAAGACCTATGCAGTTTAAAATCATATATCATATTACTCAATGAATCGTAAAATCTAAAACCAACTCACCAAGACAATAACCACCTCATAAATCCACAAATGTGGCATTCTATATAATCACAAAAAAACCAATGTTTTCCACATGTTCATATCATTACACAAATTTACTTAACACTCCAAAATCCTAAACATGAGAGGTTTTTTAAACTTTTACAAAACTCATATGTTCATATTTATCATCAACATTCCATTAGACACCGAGTGTACTTAGAGTTCAGCAAGCGACTAACATAGATCGTGAAAGAGGACAATTTTCAAACAAATAAGGCCCCAAATATAAGGCAAGGATACAAGAGTTCATAGATAGTCACTCAATGAATGCAAAATTACAATGTTATTTCATTCAAAGCATGGTTTATTCATAACAAGGGAGTAAAGATTAATTGGAGCAAATCATTGATGTAAGGAGCATTTCGGGGCATATCAATGGTGGATGAAATATTTCAGAATATATCAAAGGTGTATGAAATATTTTCGGAACATATCAATGACAAATAAGCATTTCAGAGTATATCAATATCATAGGAAGCATTTTGGAGCATATCAATGGCGTATGATATTGGGAAATCTTGGGGGCGACATCACATGCGTAGTGGAAGATCAAGAAAAACAAAATCCCCAATTTCCCAAAAGGATGTTCATCGTTGTGCAAAGATTGATGCACATAAATCCGCAAAACAAACTGCGTATAAGATAAATTGTGTTACCTAGAGAGATCGTATATCCATATTTCCTTGCAGATCTCTAGGAGAGGATGAAGGAGGTTAAGCGTCCTCTTCTCTAGCAGTGATCCACGCAGTAGGGCTGTGATGACGCTCCTCAAAAACTCCAGGCCTACTTTGAGGTGGAGAGGGGGAGGAGAATAGGAGAGGCAAGCAAAGGCTTTAGCCTATGAACCACTGAATCCCTCCTATTTATAGAGGTCCTCTATCAAAACCCTAATGGATCCTCCCCTAATGGGTATTGGATCTGGATCCAATTATCCAAGCCTTTTAGATTAGTGGATCAATATCCAATAATCTCTCATGGGCTTTTATTAGATCTCGTCCATGGGATCCAATAATTCAGGGGCTTATTGGATATCCAATAAGATAGGGGCTCCGGTGGATATCTCATATCCGAACCTCTACTCATCGCAACGCCTACCATATGTGTATGACCCTTTAGGCCCAATATCGAGCTGGCCATGAGTCATAGTTATCAGAACTCCTTCTGGCTCAGTGAATTATTATCTCTATAATAATTCACTCGACTCATCGGCTACGGACGTACTAGGCCACTACGCCGTAGTCCCCAGACGATACAGGGGAATCCAATCCATTGGACCTGTCTGTCCTCAGTTACCGGGTATCTATAGTCTCTCATCCATCTAATATCCCAGAGACTGTATATCGGGCATGGTGCTGTCAGACCCATACGATTTCTACTCGAGTCTCGCTCTAATCGGATTCTCCGGGAGAACTCTTTCTCTCTCAACCTGAATGACCCTGGCCAAGGATTTGTCTGAGCAAGAACACATGGGATATTCCTCTCATGATGCCGAGAGTGAATGATCCTCTATCGATACTCAATAGCCCTCGTAAGGTCAACTGCCACTCCCAATGACCAATTGTACTAGATCTAGGACAACTAAACCTATAAGTCTGGTATTAAAGAGTGGAGCACTCATACAGGACATCCTTAGTATCTCAAGTCTAAGGACCAAATACACCACTAGGACTACGGAATCGCTGTCTGACAATAAGGCATCATCAACCATCCAATATTCCGTAAGCGGATCAATCAGTGAACTCATTCTCCAATGAGCACCTGTACTGTATCCCTAGTGTCCCCACACGAGCAGCTATGAGACCAACTACATCCATCATATGGACGGGTATACAGCACACTAGTCTATCCGGTTATCACGATGTCCCTCTCGAGTAACCTATAACCGGGATTATTTAGGATCTATGTTTAAAGGTGAATCGGTCTCATTATTGTGATCTCATCACGATCCGATTCCCATTGCACAGATCCAAGGACATCACAATATATACATGCATATATGCAATAGACAATATATAAAGTGACAAATGTCAAAATATAATAAGCAAAAAAGATTCTATGTCAAGTCACACGTGTCATCACTCACATGATTGGCTTGCTGGGCACCTATGACTAGCAATCTCCCACTTGACATAAAGTCAATCACCTATGTGTCTGATCCCCATCAGACCCCTGTGACGCTCAAAGACAATCTGAGACAACGGCTTTGTCAGTGGATCTGCAATGTTGTCTTCGGATAGAACTCTTTCCATTACTACATCTTCTCGGGTCATGATCTCTCTAATAAGCTAGAACCTCCTCAGAACACTTCTGATGAGACTCGGGTTCCCTTATTTGAGTAATCGCCCCGTTGTTGTCGCAATATAAGGAAATTAGCTCCTCGCTATCCGGCATGACTCCCAAATCTGTGATGAACTTCTTCATCCAAACTCCCTCTTTTGCTGCATCTATTGTAGCAATGTATTCCACCTCTATGGTTAAGTCAGCAGTAGTATCTTGCTTGGAACTCTTCCAGCATACTGCTCCTCCATTCAAGGTGTACACATATCCTGAATTCGACTTGCTATCATCGACATCAGACTGAAAACTTGAGTCTGTGTAGCCTTCAACCTTGAGGCTACTACCTCCATATACTAGTAAAAGATCCTTAGTCCTTCTCAAGTACTTAAGGATACACTTTATTGCTTTCCAGTACTCCAAGCCTAGATCCGCCTGATACCTGCTCGTGACACTCAGAGCATGCGCTATATCAGGCCTAGTACATAGCATGGCATACATGATAGACCCTATCGCCGAGGCATAAGGTATCATATCCATGTTCGCCCTTTCTTCTGGAGTCTTTGGGGACACACTCCTAGAAAGCGATATCCCATATCTCATCGGTATGAGAACTCTCTTCGAATTTTTCATGCCAAACCTTTTGATAATGGTTTCTATGTACCTGGATTGGGACAAGCCAAGCATCCTCTTGGATCTATCTCTATAGATCCGAATCCCCAAGATATATGATGCTTCCCCTAAGTTCTTCATGGAGAAGTGTCTAGATAACCAAGCCTTCACTGTGGATAACATTCCTACGTCATTCCCAATGATCAGGATGTTATCCACATATAACACCAAAAAGGTGATAGCGCTCCCACTTATCTTCCTGTACACACAAGGCTCATCTTCGTTCTTAACGAAGTCATAAGATCTGATTGCCTCATCAAAACTTATGTTCCAACTTCGGGAAGCTTGCTTTAGTCCATAAATGGATCTAAGCAACCTGCACACCTTATCTGAGTAGTCCTTGGACACGAATCCCTCAGGTTGTATCATATACACCTCCTCATCGAGGTTTCCATTAAGGAATGCAGTTTTTACATCCATCTGCCAAATCTCATAATCATAGTGTGTTGCAATAGCCAATAGAATTCGGATGGATTTTAGCATTGCTACGGGTGAGAAGGTTTCATCATAGTCAACACCTTGCCTTTGACGATACCCCTTAGCCACTAGCCTTGCTTTATAGGTCTCGACCTTTCCTTCTACTCTGATCTTTTTCTTAAAGATCCACTTGCAACCGATGGGTACAATACCTTCGGGCGCATCAACAAGGGATCAAACCTTGTTGGAGTACATAGAATCCATCTCAGAATTCATGGCTTCTTGCCACTTCCCGGAGGATGGGATACTCTACCGGACCTACGTAAAGTTGGAACTTGTGTGTTAGGTATCTGAACAAACTCGAGCTGTAGAGTAGTGCTTGAGCTTGATTCTCCAACCTCGCTCAACTCTATCATGCTCTCACTATCTCCACCAAGAATGTGTTCCTTCTCAAGGAACACTGCTCTCTTGGCTACAAAGACCTTTTGGTCCTCGAGATGATAGAAATAATACCCACAAGTTTCCTTGGGGTATCCCACGAACTTGCACCGCTCTGTCCGTGATTCTAACTTATCGGGAATGTATCTTTTAACGTGGGCAGGGCAGCCCCAAATCTTAATACCTTTAAGATCGGGCTTCTTCCCTTTCTGTTAGGATCAGAGCGGCACTAAGAGGGGGGGGTAAATTAGTGCAGCGGATTAAAACGTCGGTTTTGGAAACTTTTTCGTACGATAAAAATCGAACTCGGAAGTGCTTAACTTGAAAGCGTGTTCGTAAATGTGTGCAGCAAAAGTAACGAGGAAGTAAAGCACTTATAAAGATTTGCAGTAAGGTAAAGTGCAATAAGTAAATGCAAACCAGAGAATACACCAAATTTAAAATGGTTCGGTCAAAATGACCTACATCCACTTGCGAAGCCTTCTTCGATGAGGCCCCTGTTAGGACTCTAGTTAGGAGAGTCCTAATTGATAGGGGCAATCATGTAAAACCTACCTAAGCTGACCCTTATTAAAGAGGTGAAGAGGCCGGCTAGGGTTTGAAGGTTATTTCTTAAAGAAGAATTAGGAGTTGTAAAGGAATAGGAGTCTTGAGTAGGAGTCCTATTAGGAGTCTTGAGTAGAAGTCTTAATTGAGTAAGAGTCTTGAGTAGGAGTCCTATTAGGAGTTAGGGTTTAGACACCCTATAAATAGTCATGTATTCATCCTCTTTTGAAAAGCAATAGATGAATATTTTCTGCAGCCTTTGAGCAGCAACTTGGAGGAAGGAACCCCTATAGAGTTCCAGGAGGCTGATCCCCTAAAGAGATCAACCCCAAGCTTAGAATCTGCAAGGGTTCTATCACTTGGTATCAGAGCAGCGTTCTTGGCATCTCGCTGCCCTTCCACAGCCATCCATCATCCCTTCCACAGCCGCCCAAAGCAATTCCCACAATTGCTTAAAAGATCGTCGCCAAATTCCACGGTCATCTCCACCCTCGCGGATCATTCTTTGATCTCCCCGTGAATTGCAACAGGTTCTGGTTTCATACCTTACTACTGCTGTAATTTAGTTATCCTTATTCAAAAATCCAAAAAAAAATTGTTCCCATATTGCTGCATAAACTTTCGTCGCAAAGTTTTCATCTCTACGACGAAAGATACATTGCAGAATTCTAACCGCATAACACAGTCTATTTGATCTTGCTACTGCGTTTTTTCTATCCAAATCTCTACGAAATTTTTATGACAGATTTGACACTTCCTAACAGTAGATTTCCCTTTGGTTTTATCAAAAAATTCTCAATATAAACCATTGATCTTTACATCTAATCTGCTGTACTTGAAAATCTGCACTGTAAAATTTCAGCCGCACAACACAGTTTGTTTGATCTTGCTACTGCATTTTTTCTATCCAAATCTCTACGAAATTTTTATGACAGCTTTGACACATCCTAATAGCAGATTTCCCCTTAGTTTTGTCAAAAAATTCTTAATATAAACCATTGATCTTTTACGTCTAATCTGCTATACTTAAAAATCTGCACTGTGGATAACATTCCTACGTCATTCCCAATGATCAGGGGATGTTATCCACATATAACACCAAAAAGGTGATAGCGATCCACTATCTTCCTGTACAAACAAGGCGCATCTTCGCTGCTTACGAAGTCAAAGATTCTGTTGCCTAATCAAAAACTAGTGTTCCACCTTAAGGGAAGCTTGCTTTAGTCATAAATGGATCTAAGCAACCTGACACCTTATATGAGAGTCCTGGGACACGAATCACTCAGGTTGTATCATAGACACCTCTAATCGAGGTGTACATTAGGAAGCAGTTTTTACATCCATCTGCCAAATCTCATAACTAGGTGTGCAATAGCCAATAGAATGCGGATTGGATTAGCATTGTAGGGTGAGAGGTTTCACATAGTCAACACCTTGCACTTTGACGATACCCTTAGCCATCGACTTGCTTTATAGGTCGACCTGTCTCTACCTGATCTTTTTCTTCAAATCCACTTGCAAAACCGGTGGGTACAATACCTTGGGCGATAAACAAGGGATCAAACCTTGTTGGAGTACATAGAATCCATCTCAGAATTCCTGGCTTCTTGCCCATTCCTGAGGCTGGGATACTCTACCGGGACCTAGTAAAAGTTGGAACTGTTGTGTAGGTATATGAAAAACTCGGAGCTGTAGAGTCGTGCTTGAGCTGATCTCAAACCGCGCTCAAACTTATTCAGGCTTCTATCTCAACAAGAATGTGTTCTTCTCAAGGAACAATGCTCTCTTGGCTACAAAGACCTTTTGGTCCTCGAGATGATAGAAAATAACTACCCACAAGTTTCTTGGGGTTATCCCACCGGAACTTGCACGCTCTGTCCGTGATTCTAACTTAAGGAATGTATCTTTTAACGTGGCAGGGCAGCCCCCAAATCTTAATACCTTTAGATTCGGGCTTTTCCCTTTCTGTTAGGTTCAGAGCGGACTAAGAGGGGGGGTAAATTAGTGCAGCGGATAAAACGTCGGTTTGGAAACTTTTCGTACGATAAAAATCGAACTCGGAAGGGCTTAACTTGAAAGCGTGTTCGTAAATGTGTGCAGCAAAAGTAAAGAGAAAGTAAAGCACTTATAAAGAATTTGCAGTAAGGTAAGTGCAATAAGTAAATGCAAAACCAGAGAATCACCCAAATTTAAAAGGGTTCGTCAAATGACCCTACATCCACTTGCGAAGGCTTCTTAGATGAGGCCATGTGGACTCTAGTTAGGAGAGTCCTAATTGATAGGGCAATCATGTAAAACCTAACTAAGCGACCCTTATTAAAGAGGTGAAGAGGCGGCTAGGGTTTGAAGGTTATTTCTTAAAGAAGAATTAGGATTTGTAAAGGAAATAGGAGTATTGAGAGGAGTCCATTAGGAGTATGAGTAGCAGTCTTAATTGAGTAAGAGTCGTGAGTAGGAGTCCTATTAGGAGTTAGGGTTAGAACCAAAATAGTCATGTATTGCATACTCTTTTAAAGCAATAGAGAATAGTTTCTGAAGCCTTTGAGCAGCAATTGGAGGGAAGGAACCCCTATAGAGTTCAGGGGGCTGATCCCCTAAAGAGACAACCCCAAGTTTAGAATCTGCAAGGGATTCTCTACTTGTACAGAGCAGGTTCTTGGCATATCGCTGCCCTTCCACAGCCATACATCATACCTGTTTCCACAGCCGCCAAAGCAATCCCACAATTGCTTAAAAGGATCGTCGCCAAACCACGGGTCATCTCCACCCTCGCGGATCCTTGATCTCCCGTGAATTGCAACCCGGTTCGGTTCATACCTTACTACTGCTGTAATTTAGTTACATATTCAAAAAGCACAAAAAAAAATTGTTCATATGCTGCATAAACCTTTTCGTCGCAAGTTTTCATCTCTACGACGAACGATACATGCAGACTTCTAACGCAGAACACAAGTCTATTGGATCTTGCACTGCGTTTTTTCTATCCAAATCTCTACGACCACCCATTTTTATGACAGATTTCACTTCCTACAGTAGATTCCCTTTGGTTTTATTCAAAAAATTTTTTTTTCCAATATAAACCATGATCTTTTACATTAATCTGCGGTACTTGAAAATCTGCACTGTAAAATTTCAGAGAGCCACAAAACACAGTTTGTTTGATCTTGCTACTGCCATTTTTCTATCCAATCTTATACGAAATTTTTAGGACCCAGCTTTGACACATCCTCCTAGCAGATTTCCCCTTAGTTTTGTTCAAAAAATGCTTAATATAAACCATTGATCTTTAGTCTAATCTGCCATACTTACAAAATTGCACTATAAACGTTCAGCAGCATAGCATAGTTGTTTGATTTGCTACTACGTTTTTTCTGTCCCAAATCTCTATGAAATGTTTATGATAGCTTGGACCAATTCCAACAGGGGATTTCTTTAGTTTGTCAAAAAATTTCTCAATATAAAACCTACGAGACCTTTACATACAATTCGTGACACTTGAACAATCTGTGCTGCAGAAAATTTAGCAGCATATGGTTGCCTTAACGATCTATGCAATCTTTTAAACAAATAATTGCTGATATATTGCATAGAGCAATTGGCTTCCATCTTAAGATTGATATATTAAGGAATTCACCTCTAAAACGATTTTGTGTTGCTGTAAATTTTCGTCGCAAACCGCATGAAATTTTTAGACGAGAATTCTAACATCCGCAACCTTGCACCAATTTCCTTTAGTATACTACCGAAATTTTCTGGATTAAATTGGACATTCCTGTGCCATATAACTGAGATTTGCGTCAATTCCCTCCACAAATCTCTCAGTTTTTTATGGGAAAAATTTCCTCGAGAAATCCGCTGTTTCTTCGAACCGACAATTTTGCTCTTACAAGATAACACAATCTGCAGCAACTTCCACTGATTTATCGAAAATTGCCTGCCATTACCACAGATCTCAAAAACTTATCATAGCCCTAAACCACAAACCCCACCATCAAAACGCCCACCCAAAAATTGCATAAAAAAAGCCCTAAAAACCGCAGCCACATCCACAAATCCACCAACCATTTCGGAACAGTCACTTCTCTCAACATATACTTGCCTTTAAACTTGACAACAAAAGAGAGACTCTTAAAATCACAGATTTGGAGGCATCTTCTATGGCATCTAAGGAGGCAACAATGCTAAATTCGAAGCCTTGGAGGCGCAGAATGGAGGCTAAGATTAGGACTCTCTTTATCGACTCAGTTGGGACACCCACCAAGCCGAAGAAATCATCTAAGGAGAGAGTCTCTACCAACACACCAAGCCCAAAGGATGAATTCCACGAAAAGGGGAGGTTCTATGATGGATCCAAACTATCACGCATGAGGGTGGACTTACTAAGTGGGAAGAGGAGGACCCGATTGGTTGGATCCGCGTGCGGAGCATATTTTCGGTATCATAAAACTAGGACGCAATCTATGGTTAGACAATTGAAGCTTATGTCATCTGAAGGGGATGCCATACAATGGTTTTAATGGTTTAAATATACTCATGGAGTTCTCTCATGGCGACAGTCAAAGGAAAGGCTATGATACGCTTTCAGACAAACGATTACCGAGAACAGACGAACCAACTAGCAAAGATCCGACAAAACTTCTAAATATTAAGGAGTACCAAAAAAGGTTGGAAAGGTATTAATCAAACTCATGATTGGTCTCAAAAACAAGCTATGGGGACTTCATGAGGGCTTGAAGCCGGAGATCCGGGTGGGAGAAGTTCAAGCAGACAACCGTTACACGCTTATGGCAGCCATCTCTTCGCAGACATTCAAAGGAGCGTTTGAACCATTGAGCTCAGTGGACGAGGATTGTTCTCAACATACATGCAGAAGGCCCTCAGCACCCCCCTCTTCAAACCGAGTCCCTGCACCAAAAATGATGACAAGAGAAAGATTCAGGACGCGACTCACGGAGAGTTGTTGGCACCGCGATGAGCCGTGGAGCCGCGAGCATTAACTGTAGAAAAGGGAGACTTCTTATGATTAAACCAGTAGAAGAGAGAGGTCATTGAACTCAATGAGAGGGCATTGATAATAAAGAAGAAAATGCAGAAGGAGAGCCACAACCGAACGAAGTTATGGTGCATGCCTAGCTGGCTACTCAAACCGCCAAACGATGAAAGTTGAAGGCCTTCCAAACAACAATCGATCACTGTTTCATCGACAGGGCCATCATATAACTTTCTAGATAGTAAAGTGTACCGGGGACCTTACCTATCGTATTACAGCAGGTTTTGAAGTCAAGTTCACGACGGAAGGATTTGAAGAGTGATGTAGGCTACCGCAAGAGAAACTATTACTGCATGAACAACAGATAATTGCGATATTTCTTCCTCCTCCCTCCTTGAGATCATGAGGCGATTGTCAAAATTGAAATGGTGACAACATTAGGTACTGTTTCTGGCATTTATGAAAACTAATTTGAGATTTTACAGTAAAGAGAAACAGGTGATTTTACACGGGAAACGTGAGGGCGGACGTCATGACGATTTGCACACAACAATGGAGAATGTTTTACATAAAGCCATGCAGGGCTTTTTGTACAACTTGGCAGCCAAACTAGGGAGAGCCAAAGGAATTTGGAGATCCAAACTACTTCCTTTGCTTGCTGAATTTTAGATATATTTGAGAACCGCACAACCTACCTCTTGCCCGTCGGCATGTGCCCGGATTCTTGCATTCATTAGCATATCACTTGGTCCTTTTTATGTTCAAATGTGTTTTTGGTTTTATTTAATTGGTGCTTTCTTATAAAATTTTTTAAATTTTTGAGGTCAAAAGGCAATGTCTTGTCACTGTCCGCATCACTTGAGTTCCTTTCAAGTGTCTTATTGATTTGAGTGCAATCTCCTTCTGTCTTGGAAGGGGGTTCTCAAGTCTTCATGGCTTGAATGTAATTCATAGGTCATTAGAGACCCAATAAGTTCTTAGAGAGGGAAGTTTACGTCCTTGCCTCGTGAATGGCAGTACCTTTTGGATCAACTTTTAGCGAAGGGATCTTAATTTTAGTCTAATTCAAAGTTTAGAAAAAGCGTTACTAAGAGATGAGTCCATTGATGAATACGTGAAATGGGTTGTACGGCTCGATGGACTCACCTTGGTTTCATTGAAAAAGTTCGT
>CM017197.1:34831014-34971014 GCA_004837865.1 Musa balbisiana
TGCATTAAACTTTTCGTCGCAAAGTTTTCATCTCTACGACGAAAGATACATTGCAGAATTCTAACCGCATAACACAGTCTATTTGATCTTGCTACTGCGTTTTTTCTATCCAAATCTCTACGAAATTTTATGACAGATTTGACACTTCCTAACAGTAGATTTCCCTTTGGTTTTATCAAAAAATTCTCAATATAAACCATTGATCTTTTACATCTAATCTGCTGTACTTGAAAATCTGCACTGTAAAATTTCAGCCGCACAACACAGTTTGTTTGATCTTGCTACTGCATTTTTCTATCCAAATCTCTACGAAATTTTTATGACAGCTTTGACACATCCTAATAGCAGATTTCCCCTTAGTTTTGTCAAAAATTCTTAATATAAACCATTGATCTTTTACGTCTAATCTGCTATACTTAAAAATCTGCACTATAAAATTTCAGCCGCATAGCATAGTTTGTTTGATCTTGCTACTACGTTTTTTCTGTCCAAATCTCTATGAAATTTTTATGATAGCTTTGACACTTCCTAACAGTGGATTTTCCTTTAGTTTTGTCAAAAAATTCTCAATATAAACTACTGATATTTTACATCCAATCTGTGACACTTGAAAATCTGTGCTGCAGAAAATTTCAGCAGCATATTGTTGCCTTAACCGATCTATTTGCAATCTTTTTAAACAAAATTTCTTATATATTTCATAGATCATCTTGGCTTCCATCTAAGATTGATATATTAAGGAATTCACCTCTAAAAACGATTTTGTGTTGCTGTAAATTTTCGTCGCAAACCGCTGAAATTTTTCGACGAGAATTCTACTATCGCAACTTGCACCAATTTCCTTACTATTATACTACCGAAATTTTCTTGATTAAATTGGACATCCTTGCTGCCATATAAACTGAGATTTTGCTGTCAATTCCCTCCACAAATCTCTCAAGTTTTTTATGGAAATTTCATCGAGAATCCGCTGTTTCTTCGACGACAATTTTGCTCTTACAAGATAACACAATTCTGCAGCAAACTTCCACTGATTTCTATCGAACCTTTGCTGCCATCTACCACAGATCTAAAACCTTCATCCATAGCCCTAAAACTCCACCAAACCACACCCTCAAACTGCACCCAAAATTGCCATAAAACAAGCCTAAACCGCAGCCTACATCCACCAATCCACCAACCATTTCGACCATCACTTCTCTCAACCTATACTTGCCTTTAACTTGACAACAAAGAGAGATCTTAACATCACAGATTTGGAGGCATATTCTATGGCATCTAAGGAGGCAATCAATGCTAAATTCGAAGCCTTGGAGGCGCGAATGGAGGATAAGATTAGGACTCTCTTTATCGAACTCAGTTTGGACCAACCACCAAGCCCGAAGAAATCATATCAAGGAGAGAGCTCTAACCAATCACACCAAGCCCAAAGAGATGACTTCCAAGAAAGGGGAGGTTCTATGATTGATCCCAACTATCCACGCATGAGGGTGGACTTCCCTAGATGGGAAGAAGGAGACCCGATTGGTTGGATCTCGCGTGCGGAGCGATATTTTCGGTATCATAAAACTACGGATGCATCTATGGTAGAAATTGCAGCTATACATCTTGAAGGGGATGCCATACAATGGTTTTACTGGTTTAAATATACTCATGGAGTTCTCTCATGGCGACAGTTCAAAGAAAGACTATTGATCCGCTTCAGACAAACCGATTACGAGAACATTGACGAACAACTAGCAAAGATCCGACAAACCTCTACTATTCAGGAGTACCAAACAAGGTTTGAAAGGTTATCTAATCAAACTCATGATTGGTCTCAAAAACAGCTATTGGGGACCTTCATTGAGGGCTTGAAGCCGGAGATCCGGGGAGAAGTTCAAGCACGACAACCGTACACGCTTATGGCAGCCATCTCTTTCGCATGACATCAAGAGGAGCGTTTGAACCATGAAGCTCAGAGGACTAGGATTGCTTCTCAACCTACAATGCAGAAGCCCTCAGCCCCCCCTACTATCAACCGAGTCCCTGCACCAAAATGATGACAAGAGAAGAGCTTCAGGAGCGATCTACGGAGGAGTTATGTTGGCACCGCGATGAGCCGTGGAGCCGCGAGCATCACTGTAGAAAAGGGAGACTTCTTATGATTAAACCAGTAGAAGAAGAGGTCATTGAACATCAAGAAGAGAGCCTTGATAATAAAGAAGAAAATGCAGAAGAAGAGCCACAACCGACCGAAGTTATGGTGCATGCACTAGCTGGCTACTCAAACCCGCAAACGATGAAAGTTGAAGGCCTTCTCAAACAACAATCGATCACTGTTCTCATCGACATGGGCATCACTAATAACTTTCTAGATAGTAAAGTTGCTATCCGGGTGACCTTACCTATCGAGTATTACAGCAGGTTTGACGTCAAGTTCACCGACGGACGGATTTTGAAGTGTGATCGTAGGCGCCCGCAAGAGAAACTATTACTGCATGAACAAGAGATAATTGGATATTTCTTCCTCCTCCCTCTTGATGATCATGAGGCTATGCTCAAAATTGAATGGTTGACAACATTAGGTAATGTTTTCTGGAATTTTATGAAACTAATTTTGAGATTTTACAGTAAAGAGAAACAGGTGATTTTACACGGGAAACGTGAGGGCGACGTAATGACGATTTGCACACAACAAATGGAGAATGTTTTACATAAAGCATGCAGCGGCTTTTTGATACAACTTGAGCAGCAAACTAAGGGAGAGCCAATAGAATTTGAAGATCCAAACCTACTTCCTTTGCTTGCTGAATTTTCAGATATATTTGACGAACCGCACAACCTACCTCTTGCCCGTCGGCATGATCATTGTATACCGACTCTTCTGGGCAAACCTCCTGCAAATACTTGGCTATATCAACATTCATATCTGCAGAAGGATGAAATAGAAAGGATTATAAAAGAGATGCCCGAAACAAGAGTTACTCGGCCAAGTTGCAGCCCCTACTTTTCACTGGTGCTCTTTGTACGAAAGAAGGATGAAACATGGCGAATGTGGATTGATTACCGAGCCCTCAATGGCATAATCATCAAGGACAAATACCCTATTCTAATAGCAGATGAATTGTTAGATGAAAGAGAGCACAAGTCTTCACAAAGCTGGACCTTCGATCCGGGTATCATCAAATATGAGTGTGCAAAGAAGAGATACCGAAAACCGCCTTTTGAAGACACAACGGCCACTACGAATTTTTGCTTTCGTCACCAAAAGGTGGAATATCTTGGGCATATCATATCAGAGGAAGGTGTGACAGTGGACCCCTCCAAAATTGGAGCAATGCAAAACTGGCTGATCTCGAGGAATATAAAATTGCTACGTGGCTTTCTCGTTTAATAGGCTACAATCGCAAGTTCATGAAAAACTATGGAAAGATCAGTGCACCACTTATTTCCTTACTGAAAAAAGATTTATTCCAATGGTTGGACAAAGCCTCCGCTACCTTCGACAAACTTAAGGCAGCCATGACGACGACGCCGGTGCTAGCACTACGAAATTTCAACCGACCCTTCATTATTGAGGTCGATGCATCTGGAATCGGAATTGGAGCTATTCTCATGCAAGATGGTCGACCACTCGCATACACTAGCAAGACATTGTCTCCCTCCCATCAAAATATGTCAACATATGATAAGGAGATGCTTGCCATTGTGCACGCAGCAACAAGGTGGAGACCCTACTCGATCGGTCGACGATTTCAAATTAAAACTGACCATAAAAGCCTCAAATACTTTTTGGAGCAAAAGATATCATCCCCTGAGAAGCAAAAATGGGTAACAAAACTTCTTGGATTTGATTATGAAATAACTTACAAAATGGGGAAAGAGAATGTTGTTGCAGATGTGCTTTCACAACTACCTGAGCAAGCTGAATTTTCGGTCGTTTCACTTTCGACTAGCAACTTCCTTGAGGATATTAAGATGGAATGGCAAGAAGATCCAGAGACTAGTAAGATTATAAAAAAATTGGAGGAAGCACTAAACTCCGTGGCGCATTACAATTGGGACTCAAAAGAATTACACTATAAAGGACGCATTGTGCTTATGACAAATTCTACTTACATCTTCACGAGCAGATTTTGGACAAAGTTATTCCATATGCAGGGTACTAAATTGAAAAGGAGTATGCAATATCACCCACAAATTGACAGCCAAACGAAAGTTATAAATAGGTGCTTGGAGACAGCCCAAAGCCACCCACCAAATATGACTACTCAAGGAGAACTCCAGACCCAGCCAAGTGTCATTATTGATCAACGGATCGTGACTCAACGACGACGACCCACTACTGAAGTGCTAAAACAGTGGGTGAACCTACCAACAGAAGATGCCACTTGGGAGAACTATGACAACTTGAAAATCAAATTCCCAAAATTCATGAATCGTCAGCCTCGAGGACAAGGCTGATTTGAAGAGGGCGGGTCTGTTAGGACTCTAGCTAGGAGAGTCCTAATTGATAGGGGCAATCATGTAAAACCTACCTAAGCTGACCCTTATTAAAGAGGTGAAGAGGCCGGCTAGGGTTTGAAGGTTATTTCTTAAAGAAGAATTAGGAGTTGTAAAGGAATAGGAGTCTTGAGTAGGAGTCCTATTAGGAGTCTTGAGTAGAAGTCTTAATTGAGTAAGAGTCTTGAGTAGGAGTCCTATTAGGAGTTAGGGTTTAGACACCCTATAAATAGTCATGTATTCATCCTCTTTTAAAAAGCAATAGATGAATATTTTCTGCAGCCTTTGAGCAGCAACTTGGAGGAAGGAACCCCTATAGAGTTCCAGGAGGCTGATCCCCTAAAGAGATCAACCCCAAGCTTAGAATCTGCAAGGGTTCTATCAGCCCCCAACTTCCACTAGCAAATCACTTTGAAGGGGAAGGACAAATACCCCTCTTACAACCTTTACAAGTGGTTCACAGTCTTACAAAATTTTAGCAAGAGAGAAAGGGAGGTGAACACTCAAGCAATTTGAAAGTAAGACTTGCTAAGGCTTTGCTAAGACTTTTTTCACTCTATTGCTTCTTTAAAAGTTGTTATCTCTGCTGAGAATTGAGGGGTATTTATAGGCCTCAAGAGGATTCAAATTTAGGCTCCAAAATTTGAATTCTCTTCGGTTCCCGAAGCTAGCGGTGCCACCGCCTGTCAGTGGCGGCGCCACCGCCAGTCAGTTCTGTCACTGATAGTGTACTGGGTGGTGCCACCGCCCAGTCCAGCGGTGCCACCGCCTAGCTCTTCGGGTGCTGGGCGGTGCCACCGCCTAGCTCTCGGGTGCTGGGCGGTGCCACCGCCTACACTATTTCAGCTCACTAGTTAGGCTCCAAACTTGGCCCAAACTAGTCCGAACTTGGGCCTAATTGGCCCCTACTTGGGTTATATGATTAACATCTAATCCTAATTAACATGCTAACTACGAATTTAAAGACATTTCCTAAGCTCTTACAAAGTCCGCAAGTCAAGACTTCTTCCGGCCAGCTTCCGACAAACTTTCGGCGGTCTTCCGATAAACTCTCGGAAACCATTCTGCGGACTCCCGGCAAGCTTCGAGACTTCACGATTTGATCTTGGCGAGTTTCAACGAGCTTCTTCGGCAAGCTACGATCTTTCTCGGTGAGCTCCGCGAACTTCCGACGAACCTTTCGGCGAGCTTCCGAAAACCCTTCGGCAAGCTCCCTACTCATTCTCGGCTAGTTCCGACAGCATTCCCGACGAACCTTCGGACTTCCGTCGGACTCTCGAACTCCCAACGAATCCTTCGCGCTTGACTCCGGCACTTTGTTTCGCTTTATGTCTTCATCATTATCGTAGTTAATCCTGCACACACAAGCCAAAACTCTACTCCGATCTAGACAATTATTACAACGCGAATTGACATTCTGTTGCCCAGCACGTCATTGGTTGGCGCTTCATCCGATTCTTCAGCGCATCGTTCTCTCTTGTGGCTTATTGCCCAATCGGCTATTGACCTCCGCAACCCCGATATCCTTGGTGCAATTTCGCTCTCCTTGGCTCGATGCCCAACGTCCGAAGCATTCTGCCGTCCAATATCCTGACGTGATCTCCTCCGGCGCAACGTCAATTCCTCCTGCGTCAACTGTCTAATCCTGATCAAGTAGACCTGCATCACTCAAATGCAGTTAAACATCTAAACACAATCAATTAGTTTCATCATCAAAATCCGAGATTCAACAATCTCCCCATTTTGATGATGACAACTAATTGATGACTACCGGAGTTAACCTTAACTCCCCGGAGTTTAACCAAACTCCCCCTATCAATATGCCATTGATAGAACACTTGGATTATCCCAAATTCAAGCAACATTCATCACATGTTATGAAAAACATTTAAACCATCATACAAATATATAAAATATTCAATTCAATGCATGAAGTCATCAATATACTTCTCCCCCTATGTCATCAACAAAAAGGAGAAGTAGCTCTAGCTATTTTAAAAGATATTCAAGTTTTTGTAACGTGAAGCTAGATTTTCATCACAACATATAAGCACAAAAGTATAGTAAGATTCTTAAGTTCAATCATGGCAATTCAACACATTGCTTCTTGTGCAAGATTGCACTTTGCTTTTCTTTGCATGTTCTAACTAGCAAAAGCTTTCTCTCCTTTGTTTTTGTTGAAAAGTAGGGAAGAGTACAAGCTAGCCAGCATTTGCCTTGAGCTAGCAATCTTTCTCCCCCTATGTCATTGCCGAAAAGAAGGAGAGGAACCAATGATTTAGACTTTTACATAAATTATGAATTTGCATCATCAATATTTCAATCATCACATGATACATACAAGACAAAAATGCAAGAAATCATGTCATGAAAGACATCAATTGTTAAACATGATATGATAATAGTCTCAAATTTTTCAATTTGCAATACATGTGATACATTGCGATACTAAAAAATTTAATGCGATGCTTTTAAGGATATCAACCTATTTGATACAAAGCATGGCAAGAGCATTATTTGCAAGTTTTTCTAATTTTTATATTTTTTGCTACTTTTGATATAGCAATTCCTTTCGTAGTCTTGAGTAGAGTCTTAATTGAGTAAGAGTCTTGAGTAGGAGTCCTATTAGGAGTTAGGGTTTAGACACCCTATAAATAGTCATGTATTCATCCTCTTTTAAAAAGCAATAGATGAATATTTTCTGCAGCCTTTGAGCAGCAACTTGGAGGAAGGAACCCCTATAGAGTTCCAGGAGGCTGATCCCCTAAAGAGATCACCCCAAGCTTAGAATCTGCAAGGGTTCTATCAGCCCCCAACTTCCACTAGCAAATCACTTGAAGGGGAAGGACAAATACCCCTCTTACAACCTTTACAAGTGGTTCACAGTCTTACAAAATTTTAGCAAGAGAGAAAGGGAGGTGAACACTCAAGCAATTTGAAAGTAAGACTTGCTAAGGCTTTGCTAAGACTTTTTTTCACTCTATTGCTTCTTTAAAAGTTGTTATCTCTGCTGAGAATTGAGGGGTATTTATAGGCCTCAAGAGGATTCAAATTTAGGCTCCAAAATTTGAATTCTCTTCGGTTCCCGAAGCTAGCGGTGCCACCGCCTGTCAGTGGCGGCGCCACCGCCAGTCAGTTCTGTCACTGATAGTGTACTGGGTGGTGCCACCGCCCAGTCCAGCGGTGCCACCGCCTAGCTCTTCGGGTGCTGGGCGGTGCCACCGCCTAGCTCTCGGGTGCTGGGCGGTGCCACCGCCTACACTATTTCAGCTCACTAGTTAGGCTCCAAACTTGGCCCAAACTAGTCCGAACTTGGGCCTAATTGGCCCCTACTTGGGTTATATGATTAACATCTAATCCTAATTAACATGCTAACTACGAATTTAAAGACATTTCCTAAGCTCTTACAAAGTCCGCAAGTCAAGACTTCTTCCGGCCAGCTTCCGACAAACTTTCGGCGGTCTTCCGATAAACTCTCGGAAACCATTCTGCGGACTCCCGGCAAGCTTCGAGACTTCACGATTTGATCTTGGCGAGTTTCAACGAGCTTCTTCGGCAAGCTACGATCTTTCTCGGTGAGCTCCGCGAACTTCCGACGAACCTTTCGGCGAGCTTCCGAAAACCCTTCGGCAAGCTCCCTACTCATTCTCGGCTAGTTCCGACAGCATTCCCGACGAACCTTCGGACTTCCGTCGGACTCTCGAACTCCCAACGAATCCTTCGCGCTTGACTCCGGCACTTTGTTTCGCTTTATGTCTTCATCATTATCGTAGTTAATCCTGCACACACAAGCCAAAACTCTACTCCGATCTAGACAATTATTACAACGCGAATTGACATTCTGTTGCCCAGCACGTCATTGGTTGGCGCTTCATCCGATTCTTCAGCGCATCGTTCTCTCTTGTGGCTTATTGCCCAATCGGCTATTGACCTCCGCAACCCCGATATCCTTGGTGCAATTTCGCTCTCCTTGGCTCGATGCCCAACGTCCGAAGCATTCTGCCGTCCAATATCCTGACGTGATCTCCTCCGGCGCAACGTCAATTCCTCCTGCGTCAACTGTCTAATCCTGATCAAGTAGACCTGCATCACTCAAAATGCAGTTAAACATCTAAACACAATCAATTAGTTTCATCATCAAAATCCGAGATTCAACAATCTCCCCATTTTTGATGATGACAACTAATTGATGACTACCGGAGTTAACCTTAACTCCCCGGAGTTTAACCAAACTCCCCCTATCAATATGCCATTGATAGAACACTTGGATTATCCCAAATTCAAGCAACATTCATCACATGTTATGAAAAACATTTAAACCATCATACAAATATATAAAATATTCAATTCAATGCATGAAGTCATCAATATACTTCTCCCCCTATGTCATCAACAAAAGGAGAAGTAGCTCTAGCTATTTTAAAAGATATTCAAGTTTTTGTAACGTGAAGCTAGATTTTCATCACAACATATAAGCACAAAAGTATAGTAAGATTCTTAAGTTCAATCATGGCAATTCAACACTTGCTTCTTGTGCAAGATTGCACTTTGCTTTTCTTTGCATGTTCTAACTAGCAAAAGCTTTCTCTCCTTTGTTTTTGTTGAAAAGTAGGGAAGAGTACAAGCTAGCCAGCATTTGCCTTGAGCTAGCAATCTTTCTCCCCCTATGTCATTGCCGAAAAGAAGGAGAGGAACCAATGATTTAGACTTTTACATAAATTATGAATTTGCATCAATCAATATTTCAATCATCACATGATACATACAAGACAAAAATGCAAAGAAATCATGTCATGAAAGACATCAATTGTTAAACATGATATGATAATAGTCTCAAATTTTTCAATTTGCAATACATGTGATACATTGCGATACTAAAAAATTTAATGCGATGCTTTTAAGGATATCAACCTATTTTTGATACAAAGCATGGCAAGAGCAATTATATTGCAAGTTTTCTAAGTTTTATAATTTTTGCTACTTTTGAGATAGCAATTCTTTGCTTCTCTACAAGCTAGCAACTTTTACGATATGCAAGTTTTACTACATACAAGCTAGCAAATTTTACAATATTTTTAGAACATGCAAGCTAGCAGTTTTGAGATGTTCAAGAAAGCAACCCTTGCTTCTTAAAATATACAAGTTTGCTAGATGTGCACGTTAGCATGTTTTGCTTATTGAGATAGGCAAGATAGTGATGTTCAAGAAGACAACTTTTGCTTCTTGAAATAAGCAAGTTAGCAATCTTTGCTACTTAAGATAGGCAAGCTAGCAATCAAGTTTTTGCATCTTCTTGACTTGTGCAAATTAGCTATCTCCCCCTTTGTCATTGTCAAAAAGAAGGAAAAACCCTTTACATCAATTATGACAAAGGTAAGTATCAATCTTATTTGTGCATCATTATATTTTCAAATTAGAATATGCACATTTTCAAAAACCTTATATTTCATTCATGCACGATATTGAATAAATCGATCAACATTATGAGGATATCATACATGATACTAAAATTTTTAACTATTTATAAATATTTTGATCATGATACCAAACATTCATCATTTAGAGCATTCATGACACAAAACATTAAATCAACATTTATAATACATCATTTTAGCAACAATTCATAGTATTTTAAATCATGATTTACATCATATGCAATACATCACATCATAATTAGAAAGCACAAGTATTGCATGGATCATTGTAAATCATAAATGTTTCATATCATGATGGTATCAACTTGTCAAATTATATCCTATCATGCATGATCAAAACTTTTCATTTGTATGCATCAAAATAATATTAAGAGTATTTCATACATATTATCAAATCAGCATTTATAATTACATCAATATTCCAATCATTATTTCAGTCTACACATAATGAGATCAATAAGATAGAGAAAAATATTTTTTAAGAAAAAAAAACATTTTCCTCTTTTTAATTATTTCAATTCATATGATTTTATTTCATTTATGCCAAATAAAAAATATGTATCATATTTAAAACCGAAAGTGTAAGATTTATTACAATAAAGATCAATAAGGCACTTTCATTTTGATAAAAATCAATAATACGTAAATCACAAGATTCATCATCATATTTTCAAATTACAGAATTTCAAAACTATACCTTTCATTTTTCATGCATGATACAAATAAATCAATCATCATTATGAGCATATTATACATGATATTCAAGCATTCATGATACATTATTTTGGCAACATGATCATAGCTTTTCAAATGATGGTATCTAAATGTCAAAGTTCATTACATCCTATCATGCATGATAATTAACTTCTCATTTGTATTTCATGCATAATTTCATTTCATCATATTAGAAATATCAAGAAGAATTAATTGGGTATTGAGATGAATATTTTCATGAACACAAGCAATTGCATAAAAATCATATCATGAAGGATTAGAATATGTGTATACCAAAAGGCATGATTTCTTTTTGAAGAACCTCCTCATAAATAATCAAAAGAA
This sequence comes from Musa balbisiana, assembly GCA_004837865.1. Classification (NCBI taxonomy): domain Eukaryota; kingdom Viridiplantae; phylum Streptophyta; class Magnoliopsida; order Zingiberales; family Musaceae; genus Musa; species Musa balbisiana. The sequence goes on from CM017197.1 coordinate 34,841,994, forward strand.
AATCTTAGGAGATTGATTAAAGAAAAATCTTGATTCATTATAAAATTTCATATATCAAATATCGAGAAATCAACATAATAATTCATAAAAAATATCACAAGTAATATTCAAGAGAAAATTCATCATTCATTTTCAATTCATTCAATTTGTCAAATCAACATTTTTTGGGTATGCATGATATCAAACCATGGTTTCAAATTTTCAACATATAACATGTATAAATTTAAAAATCGAAGGGAGAAGGGAAAGAATTCAAAGGTACAAAGATTTCAACCATCTCATAAACAAATGAAGGATTAATTCATAAATCCAAAATTTCATGAATCATTTCGACAAATCTCCTTTTAAATAATCAAAATGATCGTCAAAGGAAATCTCATGTTATTCCAAGAAATCAAGATCATGATTTTGATAAAACTCATTTCAAATTTAAATCATCAAAATCATTTTTAAGGTTCACAAAATTCATAACATAAATAGATTCATGATTTCATTGATAATATATTTTTCCCCTTTTTTAAGTGTTTCATTTTAAGTGATTGATTTCATGTTAGCATGCTTTTTCATTTATGTCAAATAAAAACATGCATCAACGTTTAGGATCGAAAAATGAATTTCGTTATAAAACCATCAAGACCAATAAATCACAAAAATCATCATGTATAACTTTAAAATTTTATGCATAAAATCGTTATATCATGGTATCAAAACTTTAATATTTTCATTACAACATTAAGCAAGGTTTCATTGAACATAATTTTGAATGATTCTTATATATACCTAAAACTTCTTTAGTTTTAATTTATATGATTGATTTTATAATAGCATGCTCAAATTTTTGTTCTTATGTCAAAACCATACATCATGTTTGAAAAACAAAGATAATGTACATAAAAAATATCAAGCCTTTTATACAAACATCATGCATCTTCATTGAAAAGCAATATGAAAATCATCAAAATACACATTCTTACTTCTCAAGCACATACATAAGATTAATCTCACTAGGTTTACAATCATTAGATTTATATCTAACTTTTTATTCCATTAATATAAAACATGCAATTTTCATGAAAAATAATTATTCAAAAAAAAAACGCATCATGGAAAACATCAAGTAATTTCAAAATAAATTAAGGGAGTTGAGTTACTTATCTTGTAGTCGAAGCCCGTCAAAGCCCAATTTGTCATTTCACCTTTGGAAGTTCTTGATTCATCCTTGGTTGCCTTCCTCTTCTTTGGCCTCTTCCTTCGTTCAAGTTCATTGTTTATTTTAGATTTTTGTTTAATGAACTTATTAAGATTTAGTGTTCGAAGTTCAAGTTCATCATTTTCCTCAACACTTGAGTCATCGCTCAAGTGGTATTCATTTGTCCGGAGTTCCAAATCCTTCCAATTCTTTAGAAGGCGGTTCAAGTGCTCATTGGGTTCAAAATGTTCCAAAAGTGTTATTTCATAGGTCATTAATGACCCGATTAATTCTTCTAATGGAAAATCATTTAAATTTTTTGTCTCTTGTATTGCGGTTATTTTAGGATCCCACCTTTTTGGAAGGGATCTTAAAATCTTACTTACGAGATCAAAATTCGAAAAATATTTACCAAGAACTCTTAGATTATTGATGACATTCGTGAAACGGGTGTACATGTCACCTATAATCTCGCTTGGTTGCATTCGAAAAAGCTCAAAATCATGCAATAAAATGTTAACTTTCGAGTCTTTGACTCTACTAGTTCCCTCGTGCGTGATTTCAAGTGTTCGCCAAATATCAAAAGCCGTTTCGCACATAGAAATCCGATTAAACTCATTTTTGTCCAAAGCACAAAATAAGGCATTCATAGCCTTTGCGTTTAAAGGAAAATACTTCTTCTCCAAAACCGACCATTCGTTCATTGGTTTAGAGGGAAGTTGAAAACCATTTTCAACAGTATTATATAAATCCAAATTCATAGAAATCAAGGAAACTCTCATTCGAGTTTTCTAATAAGTGTAGTCCAATCCGTTAAACAATGGTGGACGAAAAACCGAAAAGCCCTCTTGAAAGCCATGAAGAGCCATTTCTCTCGGGAGTAAATCCGAAATGAGAAATACCGTGCTCTAATACCAATTGTTAGGATCGGAGTGGCACTAAGAGGGGGGGGTGAATTAGTGCAGCAGATTAAAACGTCGGTTTTGGAAACTTTTTCGTGCGATAAAAACCGAACTCGGAAGTGCTTAACTTGAAAGCGTGTTCATAAATGTGTGCAGCAAAAGTAACGAGGAAATAAAGCACTTATAAAGATTTGCAGTAAGGTAAAGTGCAATAAGTAAATGCAAACCAGAGAACACGCCAAATTTAAAGTGGTTCGGTCAAAATAACCTACATCCACTTGCGAAGCCTTCTTCGATGAGGCCCCCAACTTCCACTAGCAAATCACTTTGAAGGGAAAGGACAAATACCCCTCTTACAACCTTTACAAGTGGTTCACACTCTTACAAAATTTCAGCAAGAGAGAAAGGGAGGTGAACACTCAAGCAATTTGAAAGTAAGACTTGCTAAGGCTTTGCTAAGACTTTTTTTCACTCTATTGCTTCTCTAAAAGTTGTTATCTCTACTGAGAATTGAGGGGTATTTATAGGCCTCAAGAGGATTCAAATTTGGGCTCCAAAATTTGAATTCTCTTCGGTTCCCGATGCTAGCGGTGCCACCGCCTGTCAGTTCTGTCACTAACAGTGTACTGGGCGGTGCCACCGCCTAGCACTTCGGGTGCTGGGCGGTGCCACCACCTGGCTCTCGGGTGCTGGGCGGTGCCACCGCCTAATCTGGTGGTGCCACTGCCTATACTATTTCAGCTCACTAGTTAGGCTCCAAACTTGGCCCAAACTAGTCCGAACTTGGACCCAATTGGCCCTTACTTGGGTTATGGCGAACTTCCGGCGGTCTTCCGATAAACTCTCGGAAACCATTCTGCGGACTCCCGGCAAGCTCCGAGACTTCACGATTTGATCTTGGCGAGTTTCGACGAGCTTTTTCGACAAGCTACAATCTTTCTCGGTGAGCTCCGCGAACTTCCGACGAACCTTTCGGCGAGCTTCCGAAAACCCTTCGGCAAGCTCCCTACTCATTCTCGGCTAGTTCCGACAGCATTCCAGACGAACCTTCGGACTTCCGTCGGACTCTCGAACTCCCAACGAATCCTTCGTGCTTGACTCCAGCACTTTGTTTCGCTTTATGTCTTCATCATTATCGTAGTTAATCCTGCACACACAAGCCAAAACTCTACTCCGATCTAGACAATTATTACAACGCGAATTGACATTCTGTTGCCCGGCACGTCATTGGTTGGCGCTTCGTCCGATTCTTCAGCGCATCGTTCTCTCTTGCGGCTTATTGCCCAATCGGCGGTTGACCTCCACAACCCCGATATCCTTGGTGCAATTCCGCTCTCCTTGGCCCGATGCCCAACGTCCGAAGCATTCTGCCGTCTAATATCCTTACATGATCTCCTCCGGCGCAACGTCAATTCCTCCTGCGTCAACTGTCTAATCCTGATCAAGTAGACCTGCATCACTCAAAATGCAGTTAAACATCTAAACACAATCAATTAGTTTCATCATCAAAATCCGAGATTCAACACTTTCCATATCTCATATAGTGTAGACACTACCGACTTAGTTGGAACTCTGTACAGAAGGTAAGTTGTGGTCTCTAGGGCATATCCCCAGAATGAGATGGGTAGGTCAGCGAAACTCATCATGGATCGTACCATGTCTAACAGCGTACGATTTCTCCTTTCAGACACACCATTGAGCTGAGGTGTATAAGGAGGTGTCCATTGGGATAATATCTCATAGTCCTTGAGGAACTAAGTAAACTCTGTACTTAAGTACTCACCTCCTCAATCTGATCGAAGAGTTTTGATACTCTTTCCAGTCTGGTTCTCCACCTCATTCTTATACTCTTTGAATTTCTCAAAGGCCTCGGATTTGTACTTCATTAAGTATACATATCCATACCTTGAGAAATCATCAGTAAAGGTAATAAAGTAGGAGTAACCACCAATGGCATGAGTTGACATGGGTCCACATACATCACTATGTATGAGTTCCAACATCTTAGTGGCTCTTTCTCCAGTTCCACTAAATGGAGAGTTGGTCAGTTTTCCATGAAAACAAGGCTCGCAAGTTACATATGACTCATAGTCGAATGGATCTAAATATCCATCCTTTAGCAACTTTTGAATCCTTCCCTCATGGATTTGACCTAGCCTACAATGCCACAGGTATGCATTATTCATCTCATCTTGTTTCCTCTTGGACACACTTACACTCATAATATGTGGAGTAGTGTCTAATATAAATAAACCATTATGCAATGTTCCTTTCGTGATGATCTCATCATCTAATAATATTAAATAATCATTGTTCTCAAAAACTAATTTATATCCACTAACTGTCAAACATGAAATGGAGATAATATTTTTGATAATAGAAGGAACAAAATAACATGCATCTAATGTAATAAAAGCTCCACCAAGCAAATGTAGGGCGACCTCGCCAATGGCTATTACAGCAACTTTTGCTCCATTGCCCATCTTGAGGTCCATCTCGCCTCTCTCTAGTCTCCTAGGCCTTGCCAGAACCTGCAACGAATTGCATATATGATAAGCACTACCGGTATCTAATACCCATGTGTTATCATAAGAGTCTGACAAATGGAGACTAATCAAGAATGTACCTGAAGCTTCACCAAGCTTCTGTTTTGCCTTTTCTGCAAGGTACTCTTTGCAGTTCCTCTTCCAGTGCCCATTTTTGCCACAGTGGAAGCACTGGCCTTTGTCCTTTGCTGGGTCTTTCTTAGCAACCTTTGCTTTTCCTAGTCTGCCCTTGTCCTTTCCCTTCTTAAGGGACTTTTCTACTTTCCTTTTCTTTCTGGTCTCACAAGTGTAGAGAACTAGCTTCTCTTTCCTAATAGTACTCTCTGCCTCCCTCAACATATTGAGGAGCTCTGGGAGAGTCACCTCAAGCTTGTTCATATTAAAATTCATTATGAACTGTGAAAAGGAATCTGGTAGGGACTAAAGCACGATGTCCACACACAAGTCATCCTCTAGGACCATTCCTAGACTTATGAGTTTCTCCATCCACTCAATCATCTTTAGGACATGATTCTGAACCGATGTCCCCTCAGTCATCCTAGTGCGGAAGAGGCTCTTGGATATCTCATATCGCTGAGTCCTTCCCTATTCCTCAAACAATTTACGAACATGTAGGAGAATGGATCTAGCATCCATCTTTTCATGTTGTCTCTGTAACTCAGGAGTCATAGAGCCCAACATATAGCACCGAGCAAGAGTGGATTCATCAATGTACTTCACGTAGCGAGCGATCTCATCCTCGCTTGCCCCTTCCTCAGGCGTAGGCATCATTGTATCAAGGACGTATACGATTTTCTCCGCTGTGAGAACAATTCTCAAGTTGCAGAGCCAATCCGTATAATTTGGACCAGTGAGGCGGTTGACATCAAGTATGCCACGTAAGGGATTTGAAAGCGACATTTTCTGAAAATAAAGATGCAGCAGGAATAAATAACATGCAGATTTTGTAAGAAATAAACTATCAAGATATGGACTTCTATCTTAATATGCTCCCACTATTTTACTAGCAAGTCACGCGACACCCTCAACACGTGAAACGGAAGTCTCTAGCAGACTTCTAGTGGGGATCAGGATCCAATCAGCGTCTTAGTGTAACCTCGAGGGACTCGACCAATCACGCTAAGCCCAAAAGGTAGGCAACTCTTGCCGATCACAACTCCTTGTGATTCTTGTCCTGTTCGGCCTTCGAATCACCATGGTCTCGAGGGACTCGACCAATCATGATGTTTAGTTAAGTCAACACCTTCGTTACAAGATGAGTCTGATTTGATGATATACCCTCAAGGGACTCGACCAAGCATACCATGCCCTCAGGTCACCGGTGACATCTCTATGTCGTAAGTAAGATAGCGAATCGCGATATAGGTGAGCCTCGAGTGACTCGACCAACTCAACCTACACCGAGAATCGGTTCCTACCCATAATGATGGAAGGCCACGTGGGTCAATCTAATTGCCTCACGTTTATCGACTTAATATTATCGAGAGAGATGTTTCTATGTTTTGGTCTCCTAATATGACATGTCACACATATACATATTTAATATATATCTACATCACATGCAAATATATATACATATCTAGTATGTGTATAATCAATCACACCAGATGATCATGGACCACAACCTAATGTGATCAGGCCCGGGCCAGTAGGCCTAATCACTCACATCAAGATCTATGTGTGCAATGGTGCATTTTTATGCCCTGTGATCGTCCATCTCATCCTCGTCGGTTCCGTTGACATCTCGATGCATCTCCATGCATCGCGATCGTTCGTCTCGTGGGTCCTGCTATCGCATCCACGCTCCCGTTGCGCCTCCTCATGTGATTACAACTTAATTATAAGCACGTAAGCCCGACAATAAACGAGAAATATAATGAAGGCTCACAGGCCCCAATAATAATAATCACAAGTACACACATTATACGGTCCATGATCATCCGTCCACACAGCATACATCACATGTATAAATCATTATAATGTAGGACTACTAGATAATAATGAAAATAATAATCAACTAAACCTTTTAATTAATTAATATTTTCTGAAATCAGGGACATGTAGGGAATTTTTTGAATTTTGAAGGGGTATTTTTGTAGTTTGGTCAAAGGACAGAAACTGGAATTTCATAAATTCACAAGGGTAAAACTATCTTTTTATCCAAAAACCCTAAACCCCCTTCTCCCCTTTCTGCTACTACCGCCGCCGCCACCCTGCTAGCGGCGGCCTGTGCGGCGGAGGGCAGGACGCTGCCCTCGCCTGCGGTGGCGCCCTAGTGGGCAGCGCTATCCACCGCAGCACCCGCAGGGGCCGCAGCGCCCGCAAGTGCCTCTACCGCGCGGTGCCTCTGCCCGCGGACGGAGTCGCACCAGTAGGCCAACGCCGCCCGCTAGGGCTTGCTGTCGCTGCTGCTGGCAGCTTGCGGTATAAATCATTATAATGTAGGGACTACTAGATAATAATGAAATAATAATCAACTAAACCTTTTAATTAATTAATTTTCTGAAATCAGGGACATGTAGGGAATTTTTTGAATTTGAAGGGGTATTTTTGTAGTTTGGTCAAAGGACAGAAACTGGAATTTCATAAATTCACAAGGGTAAAACTATCTTTTTATCCAAAAAACCCTAACCCCTTCTCTCCCTTTCTGCTACTACCGCCGCGCCACCCTGCTAGCGGCGGCCTGTGCGGCGGAGGGCAGGACGCTGCCCTCGCCTGCGGGTGGCGCCCTAGTGGGCAGCGCTATCCACCGCAGCACCCGCAGGGGCCGCAGCGCCCGCAAGTGCCTCTACCGCGCGGTGCCTCTGCCCGCGGACGGAGTCGCACCAGTAGGCCAACGCCGCCCGCTAGGGCTGCTGTCGCTGCTGCTGGCGTGGGCCCAGCGTCGGCTGGCGCCACCTACACCCACGGGTCCAGCACCCGCAAGCGCCGTCCTTGCGCACAGGCATAGTGCCCGCGCGCAAGTGGCCGCCGTGCCTGCGGCCCTGCTTGCCGGCACCGCCGCAGGCTGCGCCCGCAGGTGGGGCACCCGCGGGCTGCTAGCCCCGCCGGCCGCAAGCCTGCTACATGCAGGCCGCCACCCGGCTACTACATGCGCAATGCCTACGCATGCGCCGGCGCTGCGCTACCTATGGTTACACGCACGTAAATCGAGGGCAGCAACAGTTGTTGCCCTTTCTCGCTTTTGCGTCAATGATTTTGATGTCAAAATTCTTCCTAAACACAACACACGTAGTTCAAAAAATAATCATTCGCACGAACAACCTGGCTCTGATACCACTGTTAGGAAATCTTGGGGGCAACATCACATGCACAGCGGAAGATCAAGAAAAATAAAATCCCTAATTTCCCAAAAGGATGTTCATCATCGTGCGAAGATTGGTGCGCATAAATCCGAGAAACAAACTGTGTATAGGTTAAATTGTGTTACCTAGGGAGATCGTATATCCCTGTTTCCTTGCAGATCTCCAGGAGAGGATGAAGGAGGTCAAGCGTCCTCCTCTCTAGCGGTGATCCACACAGCAGGGCTGCGACGACGCTCCTCAAAAACTCCAGGCCTACTCTGAGGTGGAGAGGGGGAGGAGAATAGGAGAGGCAAGTAAAGGCTCTAGCTCATGAGGCTCTGAATCCCTCCTATTTATAGAGGCCCCTTATCAAACTCTAATGGATCCTCCCCTAATGGGTATTGGATCTGCATCCAATTATCCAAGCCTTTTAGATTAGTGGATCAATATCCAATAATCTCTCATGGGCTTTTAGTGGATCTCGTCCAGGGGATCCAATAATTCAGGGGCTTATTGGATATCCAATAAGATAGGGGCTCCGGCGGATATCTCATATCCGAACCTCTACTCATTGCAACGCCTACCATATGTGTGTGACCCTTTAGGCCCAATATTGAGCTGGCCATGAGTCATAGCTGCCAGAACTTCTTCTGGCTCAGTGAATTATTATCTCTATAATAATTCACTCGACTCATCGACTACGGACGTACTAGGACACTACGCCGTAGTCCCCAGATGATACAGGGGAATCCAATCCATTGAACCTGTCTGTCCTCAGTTACCGTGTACCTATAGTCTCTCATCCATCTAATATCCTGGAGACCGTATATCGGGCATGGTGCTATCAGACCCATACGATTTCTACTCGAGTCTCGCTCTAATCGGATTCTCCGGGAGAACTCTTTCTCTCTCAACCCGAATGACCCTGGCCAGGGATTTGTTTGAGCAAGAACACATGGGATATTCCTCTCATGATGCCGAGTGTGAATGATCCTTTATCGACACTTAATAGCCCTAGTAAAGTCGACTTCCACTCCCAATGACCAACTGTACTAGATCTGGGACAGCCAAACCTATAAGTCTGGTATCAAAGAGTGGAGTACTCATACAGGACATCCTTGGTGTCTCAAGTCTAAGGACCAGATGCACCACTAGGACTACGGAATCACTGTTTGACAATAAGGCATCATCAACCATCCAGTATTCCGTAAGCGGATCAATCAGTGAACTCATTCTCCAATGAGTACCTGTACTGTATCCCTAGTGTCCCCACACGAGCAGCTATGAGACCAACTACATCCATCATATGGACGAGTATACAGCACACCAGTCTGTTCAGTTATCTTGATGTCCCTCTCGAGTAACCTATGACCGGGATTATTTAGGATTTGTGTTTAAAGGTGAATCGGTCTCATTATCATGATCTCATCACGATCCGATTCCCATTGCACAGATCCAAGGTCATCACAATATATACATGCATATATGCAATAGACAATATATAAAGTGATAAATGCCAAAATATAATAAGCAAAAAGATTCTGTGTCAAGTCACACGTGTCATCACTCACGTGATTGGCTTGCTGGGCATATATGATTAGCATATGAAATGTTACGGAGCATATCAATGGCATATGAAGCATTTCAGAATATATAAATGACGTATGAAATATTTCGGAGCATATCAAAGGCATATGAAACATTTCAGAGTATATCAAGGGTGTATGAAATGTTTCGGAGCATATCAATAACAAATGAACATTTCGGAACATATCAGGGAACAAATACGAAACAGAAGCTTAAACGTCGCATATGACGTTGCATACATTTTATTCTTATCCAAAGCATAGATAGAAGCATATAACCAAAGCTTTGGATATCATATCAAGAAAATAGAAGGTGAAGTAGGATCCTAAACATAATATGGTCCATCCATTTCTAAATGACCACCAAACATAATCTAGAGCATTGCAGGGTCTAAGCACATACCCTTTATCATTTCTGGCAAAGGTCCAGATAATCCCTTTACCATTTCTAGCAAAGGTTCAGATAATCCCTTTACCATTTCTGGCAAAGGTCCATATAATCCCTTTACTATTTCTAGCAAAGGTCCAAATAATTCCACAAACACTAGAGTACAAAAGGATATTGTGAACAATAAAGTTGGGATATATCATAAACACATGCGGAACAACGGAATGCATGTGCCTATACGAAACATTATGATACAAACATGAAGTTTACATAACATATCAAGATATGCAAATACTCGTAGGACAAGAGTATACATGAATTTGAAGCAATAATGTAAAGCTCAACTGAAGTAAGGATTTTAGCTGAAATCAATTTCCAAATATACGAAACAAGAATAGGCGAAATCGATTAAAGTTCGATTCTGACAGAATTTGAGAGGCACATTGCATGAATTGTTTGGATTATCAATTATGCTCTAATGTACACAAAATAGGGGTTATCAAAAGATGTATCAATCTAGTTTTTGATAACTTAATTTTTGTATGAATCGGAGTTTCCAACAAGGAGTTATAAATAATTTAGTAACCAAAGGTCAGATAATATTATCTCTGTTTTGCAGAATTCATAGAGTTAATTTGAACAGATGATTCAATAGGCATTTATGCTCTAAATTACTCAAATTAGTTATGCACAAAAAGGTTTATAAGTAAAGTTTCTAATAAATCATGTTTCACATAAATTAGAGTCTTCAACAAAGAGTTATAAGCAAGAGAGTATTAAAAGGTCAAAACTGACAGTCTCTATTTTATAGAGTTCATAGAGTCAATTGAAATAATAGTTTTGATAAGTAAATAGAATTCAAATTTATCAATCTTAGTATCAAAAGAAAGCTCTTGAGTCTATTTTCGGATGCATTTGGATTTTCTAAAATCAAGAATCTGTGAAGAATGTTATGGCTAGAACAATGTAGAAAGGTCAGATCTCAAAAAATTTCAGATTCACAGTTTTATTCCCAAATGATAGAAATATCAAGTATAAAATCAAAATCTTCCAAAATTTTTAGAATTAAGATGAAATCAAAGATCAAGATTTCTATAGAAAGAGGTTAGAATACTTGTCTTAAATAAATTTGAGTTCCAAAGGTGTAGAATTGATACAAAATCTCAAGTCAAAGCAAAATTTTTTCTTCCTCTTCTACTTCAATTCCTCTTCCCTTCTCCTCTCAAACCCATGTTGGTTGCAGCTCTTAAGTTTTTCTCCTTTAATTTCTCCTCTAATGCATTAGATTTGGCTAATATAAGGATTGCAAGGTGGCAAGCATACATGAAAGAAGCTTATATGTCATTTTTAGTACAAACATAGGTGGCACCAACCTTAGGTTAGCTAATGACACATGTTTACCCTTTTTTTTTTAAACCTAATATGAATCTTTCACAAATCATATCACATTTCTAATATTTACATTTAGGTCCTTATATTACAAATAGACTCTTATAAAATTTTCAAAAATGAGGGATGTTACACTACTTCCTCATTACACACTTATGTAAGTATTTTTAAGTTAACATCTTTTCGATTGGTTTTCAACGAACGAATATTTTTTGAAATTGATATTTTTACCACTACACTAATTCACCCCTCCCCCTCCCCCCCCCCCCCCTCTCAGTGCCAACATATTCCTAACAGTTGGTATCAAAGCCACTTTATTTCTCATTTGGTTTAACACCCAAGAGAAATGACTCTTTTCGGCTTTCAAGAGGGCTTTTCTATTATTCGTCCTTCTATGTTCAATGGGATGGATTATACATATTGAAAAACTTGAATGAGAGTTTTCTTGCTTTCTTTATATTTAAATTTATAGAGTATTGTGGAAAACGACTTTCAAAAGTCTTCTACTCCAATGAACAAATTGAATGATTTAGAGAAGAAAACTTTTTCTTTAAATGCTAGAGCTGTGAATGCTCTATTTTGTGCCTTAGACAAAAATGAATTCAATCGGGTTTCTACTTATAAAATAGCTTTCGATATTTAGCACACTCTTGAAATCATACATGAAGGCACAAGTAGGGTTAAAGATTCTAAAGTTAATATTTTGATGCATGATTTTGGGTTGTTTCTAATAGAACCAAGTGAGACTATTGAAGATATGTACACCCGTTTTACAGATGCCATCAATAGTCTAAAAGCACTTAGCAAATATTTTTTGAAATTGATATTTTTACCACTACACTAATTCACCCCTCCCCCTCCCCCCCCCCCCCTCTCAGTGCCAACATATTCCTAACAGTTGGTATCAAAGCCACTTTATTTCTCATTTGGTTTAACACCCAAGAGAAATGACTCTTTTCGGCTTTCAAGAGGGCTTTTCTATTATTCGTCCTTCTATGTTCAATGGGATGGATTATACATATTGAAAAACTTGAATGAGAGTTTTCTTGCTTTCTTTATATTTAAATTTATAGAGTATTGTGGAAAACGACTTTCAAAAGTCTTCTACTCCAATGAACAAATTGAATGATTTAGAGAAGAAAACTTTTTCTTTAAATGCTAGAGCTGTGAATGCTCTATTTTGTGCCTTAGACAAAAATGAATTCAATCGGGTTTCTACTTATAAAATAGCTTTCGATATTTAGCACACTCTTGAAATCATACATGAAGGCACAAGTAGGGTTAAAGATTCTAAAGTTAATATTTTGATGCATGATTTTGGGTTGTTTCTAATAGAACCAAGTGAGACTATTGAAGATATGTACACCCGTTTTACAGATGCCATCAATAGTCTAAAAGCACTTAGCAAATATTTTTTGAATTTTAAACTCATTAATAAAATATTGAGATCCCTTCCAAAGAGTTGGAACCCTAAAGTAACGGTCATTCAAGATGCCAAGGATTTAAAAAATTTTCCTCTCGAAGTACTTATCGGGTCATTGATGACCTAGGAAATGAGTTGTATGGCTTATGAAGAGCTTGAAAACAACCTTCTAAAGAATAGAAAGGATTTGGCCAAATGAAGACCACTCGAGCGAAAGCTCAAATGATGATGACTTTGAAACTCTTGACTATAAAAATTAAAAAATTCTTAAAATAAGAATCTAAGAAAAAAATGAACCTAAAAAGAGGAAGCTACAAAAGAAGAAGAAAATACTCAAAGTGGCTTGGGACGAATCAAGTTCATCTGAAGATAAAGAACAATCCAACAAAGGCGAGATGGCAAACTACGTCTTAACTCGATGACGAGGTAACCAAAATCCCTTTACTTTATTTCGAAATTACATGATGCATTTCATGAGTTCTTTTTAAATTTAGAAATAAATAAATAATAAAATTAAAAATATCATGCTTCTTTTTTCTAGTTATTTAAAAAAATTTAGCATGAAAATTGCATGTTAAACTCCTAGCACTAAGCATGAAAAGTTAGATTCATTTAAAAAGGAAAAAATGCATTACAAACAAATTGATTTTGATTTTGACTATAAATGCTTTATGTTTAATGAAATCATGTTTAATTATTTAATGATGCATAATGATGTAAGACGTAATAAAAATGTTAAAAGTTTTGGTTCCATGCTTATTGATTTAATTATGCATGATGATTAGAAGTCTTGGTGATTTTTGTGATGAATCTTGTCTTTATCTTAGGTTTTACATAATAATGTATGTTTTGATTTGGCATAAAAACTAGGGTATGCTAGTAAGAATCAAATCACTTAAATTGAAACAAACTAAAAGAGGAAAGCATTTTTTTAAAATTTTTTTTCTCTATTTTATCGATTTTAACTAAGAGATTGATAAAGTTATTTATGTCATTTTGAATATCTTGAAAGTAATTTTGATGATTGTTGATTTTAATTTGGATGAGTTTCATCTAACCATAATTTTTATCTTGATTTCTCGATATTTATAACTTAAGATTTATTCTATATGAATCGAGATCTTTTATCCTCGATGTTTCTTTTTGCTATCTACTATCCAAATGAATCATGATTTTTCAGAATTATAATTTTTATGATTTATAATGAATTGAGAGATATTATGTTAGGAATGAGTCGACAGTAAGAGGGGGGGTGAATTAGTGTAGCAGATAAAAATGTCAATTTCAAAAAATTTCTTTGCGATTAAAACCGATCTTGGAAGATGTTAACTTGAAAGCGTATGAGAGCGTAGGCATAGTAAAAGCACAGTAAGGAGGAGAGGCAGTTTGCTATAAAAGTAAATTGCTCAAAGTAAATACAAATCGAGTTTATAGTGGTTCGGTCGTCGTGACCTACATCCACTTTTGGCTTCCTCCTCCGATGAGGTCACTGACGTCCACTAGAGGCCTTCCTTCAATAGGCGAAGGCCAACCACCATTTTACAGTTTCACTCCTTTTGACGGGCTTAGGAGACAACCCTTACAGATTTTTCACTCCTCTCTTGAATGATCAAAACTTTGATGAAAAGAGGGAGAAGAACTTCTAGCCTTTTACAACACTTTTAAGCTCTCAAAATCTCAAACTAAATGCTAAGTTTCAGTGTCCTTTCATGCATGAAAGGGTGGGGTTTATATAGGCCCCAAACTGATTTGAATTTGGAGCTCAAAAATGTCATATCCCATGTTTTCGGGGTCCTGGCGGTACCACCGCCTGACAGGGGCGGTGCTACCGCCCAGTCTCACTCGGAGACTGAGCCCAGGCGGTGCCACCGCCTGACAGGGGCGGTGCTACCGCCCAGTCTCACTCGGAGACTGAGCCCAGGCGGTGCCACCGCCTGACAGGGGCGGTACCACCGCCTGTCAGGGGCGGTGCTACCGCCCAGTCTCACTCGGAGACTGAGCCCAGGCGGTGCCACCGCCTGACAGGGGCGGTGCTACCGCCCAGTCTCACTCGGAGACTGAGCCCAGGCGGTGCCACCGCCTGACAGGGGCGGTGCTACCGCCCAGTCTCACTCGGAGACTGAGCCCAGGCGGTGCCACCGCCTGACAGGGGCGGTGCTACCGCCCAGTCTCACTCGGAGACTGAGCCCAGGCGGTGCCACCGCCGACCCAGGCGGTGCCACCGCCGACCCAGGCGGTGCCACCGCCTGACAGGGGCGGTGCTACCGCCCAGTCTCACTCGGAGACTGAGCCCAGGCGGTGCCACCGCCGACCCAGGCGGTGCCACCGCCGACCCAGGCGGTGCCACCGCCTGACAGGGGCGGTGCTACCGCCCAGTCTCACTCGGAGACTGAGCCCAGGCGGTGCCACCGCCGACCCAGGCGGTGCCACCGCCTGACAGGGGCGGTGCTACCGCCCAGTCTCACTCGGAGACTGAGCCCAGGCGGTGCCACCGCCTGACAGGGGCGGTGCTACCGCCCAGTCTCACTCGGAGACTGAGCCCAGGCGGTGCCACCGCCTGACAGGGGCGGTGCTACCGCCCAGTCTCACTCGGAGACTGAGCCCAGGCGGTGCCACCGCCTGACAGGGGCGGTGCTACCGCCCAGTCTCACTCGGAGACTGAGCCCAGGCGGTGCCACCGCCTGACAGGGGCGGTACCACCGCCTGTCAGGGGCGGTGCTACCGCCCAGTCTCACTCGGAGACTGAGCCCAGGCGGTGCCACCGCCGACCCAGGCGGTGCCACCGCCGACCCAGGCGGTGCCACCGCCTGACAGGGGCGGTGCTACCGCCCAGTCTCACTCGGAGACTGAGCCCAGGCGGTGCCACCGCCGACCCAGGCGGTGCCACCGCCTGACAGGGGCGGTGCTACCGCCCAGTCTCACTCGGAGACTGAGCCCAGGCGGTGCCACCGCCTGACAGGGGCGGTGCTACCGCCCAGTCTCACTCGGAGACTGAGCCCAGGCGGTGCCACCGCCTGACAGGGGCGGTGCTACCGCCCAGTCTCACTCGGAGACTGAGCCCAGGCGGTGCCACCGCCTGACAGGGGCGGTGCTACCGCCCAGTCTCACTCGGAGACTGAGCCCAGGCGGTGCCACCGCCTGACAGGGGCGGTGCTACCGCCCAGTCTCACTCGGAGACTGAGCCCAGGCGGTGCCACCGCCTGACAGGGGCGGTACCACCGCCTGTCAGGGGCGGTGCTACCGCCCAGTCTCACTCGGAGACTGAGCCCAGGCGGTGCCACCGCCTGACAGGGGCGGTACCACCGCCTGTCAGGGGCGGTGCTACCGCCCAGTCTCACTCGGAGACTGAGCCCAGGCGGTGCCACCGCCTGACAGGGGCGGTGCTACCGCCCAGTCTCACTCGGAGACTGAGCCCAGGCGGTGCCACCGCCTGACAGGGGCGGTGCTACCGCCCAGTCTCACTCGGAGACTGAGCCCAGGCGGTGCCACCGCCTGACAGGGGCGGTACCACCGCCTGTCAGGGGCGGTGCTACCGCCCAGTCTCACTCGGAGACTGAGCCCAGGCGGTGCCACCGCCTGACAGGGGCGGTGCTACCGCCCAGTCTCACTCGGAGACTGAGCCCAGGCGGTGCCACCGCCTGACAGGGGCGGTGCTACCGCCCAGTCTCACTCGGAGACTGAGCCCAGGCGGTGCCACCGCCTGACAGGGGCGGTGCTACCGCCCAGTCTCACTCGGAGACTGAGCCCAGGCGGTGCCACCGCCTGACAGGGGCGGTGCTACCGCCCAGTCTCACTCGGAGACTGAGCCCAGGCGGTGCCACCGCCTGACAGGGGCGGTGCTACCGCCCAGTCTCACTCGGAGACTGAGCCCAGGCGGTGCCACCGCCTGACAGGGGCGGTGCTACCGCCCAGTCTCACTCGGAGACTGAGCCCAGGCGGTGCCACCGCCTGACAGGGGCGGTGCTACCGCCCAGTCTCACTCGGAGACTGAGCCCAGGCGGTGCCACCGCCTGACAGGGGCGGTGCTACCGCCCAGTCTCACTCGGAGACTGAGCCCAGGCGGTGCCACCGCCTGACAGGGGCGGTACCACCGCCTGTCAGGGGCGGTGCTACCGCCCAGTCTCACTCGGAGACTGAGCCCAGGCGGTGCCACCGCCTGACAGGGGCGGTGCTACCGCCCAGTCTCACTCGGAGACTGAGCCCAGGCGGTGCCACCGCCTGACAGGGGCGGTGCTACCGCCCAGTCTCACTCGGAGACTGAGCCCAGGCGGTGCCACCGTATTGACCGCGGACTTCCGTCGAACTCCGAACCCCAACGTTGCTCATAGTCTTGACTTCGGCAGCAACTCATGCTGCATGTCTTACTTTCATCAGTCGTTAATCCTGCCCACTTATCTCAACATATGGATTAGATAACAAATGACTAATTGACTTCATCATCATAAATCTGAGATTTCAAACACTCTCCCCATTTTGATGATGAACAATCAATTGATAAACGGAGTTAACTTTAACTACCCCTATCTATATGTCATTACTCAAGATAAGTTCATTCTTGAATTCAAATGACGTTGAGTTCAAGAGACATATTGATAAGTTAAGATTCTTTAACCTTATCAATACTTCCATCATGATTCCTATCATGATGTATCTCTCTGAAAATGATGTCAAGGCTTGACATCCATTTTCAAGTTTTACATTTTAAATGTGAATGATAGTAATGGTAGCAATTCATCATATGGTAAGATATCAACATGTAAAATTACGATGCAAGTTCTTGATATCTTAACATAATGCAAATATTTCAAAGTGTTTAGCAATCATAGCATTTCTATCATCAATTTACCATATATTTCGATGCAAGCTTTTTTAACATAATGCAAATTCAAATATGGCACTCATAGCATCAATTCATATATTTCTCCCCCTTTGTCATCAACAAAAAGGAAAACGATATAAGCAAATTTTAAACACAAGTGAATGATTGGTAATTTATCAACAATGAGTGATAGGATACCAATTATACAAACATCTCAAGGAAAGATTAAATCACGCTTCATTTTTAGAAGGATCAAGATATGTATGTGAATCAATATCCTTGCAAGTAAAAAATCTTCCTTTTTCAAAAAGGAAATTATAAGAAGGAATCATTTTATCAAATCCATTTCTCGAAAATATTTTTCACATTATAAGCCTATGAAGGATGCATTTGCTAATTGATTCCATATGTTAAAAATCAATGATATGAATCAAACTCGATATGACATATGCTTATGAGAGCTACATTAAGTTCGGAAGAGAATAAGGTATCAAGAAAATCCAAAAATAAAATTTAACACTTTCATGCATTCGGAAAAGGTTTTGCTATAGATTTTCCAATACAATCATGAAGATAAAACATGCTTATTATTATGGAAATTTTTATATCCAAAACACATAATTTCCAACATATTATTAAGGCATGTAATCATGTAAAATCATCATAGCAATTAAGTGATTTGATTATTGAATCAAGAAGGTCCGAAAAATAAATTTAATGAGTTTAAGCATTCGGACACATTAACATTCCTAATTCTCTTCTAATGAAATTAAATTGTTCTTCACTCAAAGGCTTTGTAAAAATATCAGCTAGTTGATGTTTAGTATCAATGACCTCTATAACTATATCATGATTAGTGACATGATCTCGTATAAAGTGATGTCTAATATCAATATGTTTTGTTCTTAAGTGTTGAATGGGATTCTTTGTTAAACATATAGCACTTGTGTTATCACATTTAATGGGAATATTTTTAAGATGAACTTTATAATCTTCTAAGGTGTTTTTCATCCACACAACTTGTGCACAGCATGCACTAGCTGCAATATACTCATCTTCGGTTGTTGATAGTGCAACCGAGTTTTGTTTCTTAGATGACCAGGAAACAAGAGCATGTCCCAAAAATTGACATGTTCCTGATGTGCTTTTTCTATCTAATCTACATCCAACAAAATCTGCATCAGCATAAGCAATTAACTCAAACTTCTCGGTTTTCGGATACCAGAATCCTAGATTTGTGGTACCTTTAAGATATCTAAGTATTCTTTTAACCGCTTTGAGATGATATATCTTAGGGTTCGATTGAAACCTAGCACAAAGTCCTACACTGAACATGATATCTGGTCTAGTTGCAGTGAGGTAAAGTAAACTTCCTATCATACCCCTATAAGTTTTTTGATCGAAGTTTTCTCCACTTTCATCAACTTCTAACTTAGTGGATGTGCTCATAGGAGTGTTAATAGCTTTTGAGCTTTCCATATTAAATCTCTTTAGCAAATCTAAAGCATATTTAGTTTGACTAATAAAGATGTCATTTCTTAGTTGCTTAATTTATAAGCCTAAGAAAAAGGTTAATTCTCCCATCAAATTCATTTCAAATTCTAAACTCATGGTTTTAACAAAGGATTCACAAAGAGATTCGTTTGTAGAACCAAAGATAATATCATCAACATAAATCTGAACAATGAGAAAATTATTTTCAAAATTCTTGATAAACAATGTAGTATCAACCTTGCCTTTTGTAAAATTATTTTTAATAAGAAAAGAACTAAGTCTCTCATACCAAAGTACCAGCCCTTGGGGCTTGTTTTAAACCATAAAGAGCTTTAGTTAATTTAAACACATGATTAGTGAGGCTATTATTTTCAAATCCGGGAGGTTGTTCAACATAAACTTCTTTGGAAATAAAGCCATTAAGAAAAGCGCTTTTAACATCCATTTGAAATAACTTAAAATTATTATTACTAGCATAGGCAAGGAGCATCCTTATGGCTTCTAATCTAGCCACAGGAGCGAAGGTTTCTTCGTAATCTCCTATGCCAAAGCCAAGCATCCTCATTCAAAACCGAGAAACACATTTCATTACAAAGATCATTGATGTCAATAGTGTATATGTTATTTTGTTTTAATGCAATCATAGATGTGTTTTTGTGTGGTTTTTCAATGATGCAAGCATTAGATTCGAATTTGACAATATATCCTTTATCACACAATTGACTAATGCTCAAGAGGTTATGTTTTAAACCATCAACTAACAAAACATCTTCAATAAAGAAGTTGGATTTGTTACCTATGGTTCCTTTGCCAATGATTTTACCCTTGTTGTTGTCTCCGAAGGTGACATAGCCTTCGTTTATGCTAGTGAGTTTAGAGAATTGAGATGGATCTCCGGTCATATGCCTTGAGCATCCACTATCAAGGTACCATCTCTTGCTCCTAGCTTGTGATGATGTATGTTTCTACAAGAAAAGATGATTTTTAGGTACCCATTTACTTTTGGGTGCCTCAAACATTGATCTAAATTGTTTATCATGTTGCATAGAATTTATCGTGGTTCCTTTAGGAACCCAAATCAATTTGTTTGGACTAACTTTCTTGAGTGGACAATGATAAGTTATATGTCAATGTTTGCAACAAAAGTTGCATTTGCTTTGGTGCCGAACATATAAGATAAGGCCTTTAATGAAGGTGGTTGGATTTTGGTGAGGACTTCTCACAAATCCGATTCCACTTCTTTTAGGAACATGACCCTTATTTGTAAGGATCATATTCAAAGACTTGCTACCAACCTCGAATTTCTTCAAGGTGTCCTTAAGTAGCAAGTTCTCCTTTTGGAGAGTTTCTAGATCATGACATTTTTGACATGGAGCTAAACTATCATGATATTGAATTTCTAATTTATTGAAATTACAAGTAAGACTATCATGCTCCATTTTTAGTAATTTGTATTTTCTACTAATAGTTTTGCATTCATCAAATAAGTCATGGAAGGCATTTAGTAATTCATCAAATGATAAATCTGTATCAATTAAATTTGTTACCTCATCTCCGATGGCCATTAGGGCGTAATGAGCAACTTGCTCGGTGTTGGACTCCTCTTCTTCGGACGCGCTCGAGTCATCCCACGTTGCTTTGAGCGCCTTCTTCTTTGGTGTTCTCTTCTTGGCTTGGGGACAATCACTTTTGTAGTGTCCCGGCTTCTTGCATTCGTAGCAAATAACTTGATTCTTTTTGGATTCAAATTTATTTTTTGAGTCATTTTTAAACTTGTTTCTTTTAATGAATTTTTTGAATTTCCTTGTTAGAAGTGCCAAGTCATCGTCATAGTCTTCATCACTTGAGTTTTCTCTCAAGTGGTCTTCGAAAGTTCTAAGTGTCATATCCTTCCTGTTCTTTGGAAGGATGTCTTCTTGCTCTTCATGAGCTTTGTAAGTCATTTCGTAGGTCATTAATGACCCGATTAATTCTTCAAGAGGAAAATTGTTTAGATCTTTAGCCTCTTGAATAGCAGTGACTTTAGGGTCCCAACTCTTAGGAAGGGATCTTAGAATCTTATTTACGAGCTCAAAATCCGAAAAACTTTTGCCGAGTCCTTTTAGACCATTGACGACATCCGTGAAACGGGTGTACATATCGCCAATAGTCTCGCTCGGTTTCATTCGGAAAAGTTCAAAAGAATGTATCAAAAGATTGATTTTTGACTCTTTCACTCTACTTGTGCCTTCGTGAGTCACTTCGAGTGTATGTCAAATATCAAATGTGGTTTCACAAACCGAAACACGATTGAACTCATTTTTATCAAGCGCATAAAATAAGGCATTCATAGCCTTTGCATTAAGAGCGAAAGTCTTCTTCTCCATTGAAATAAGGAAGATCCTCATTTGGGTCTTCCAATAGGTGTAGTCCGTCCCATTGAACATGGGTGGACGTGTAATAGAGTGGCCCTCTTGATTTCCGACATAAGCCATCTCTCTTGGGTTTTAATCTGATTGAGAGTTAACCCCGCTCTGATACCAATTGTTAGGATCAAGAGCAGTAAGAGGGGGGGGTGAATTAGTGCAGCGGAAAACTTTTGACGATTAAAACGACGTTCGTACGATAAGAACGATTTCGGAGTGAAAGTCAATTCGAAAATTGCTTTAACTTAAGATCAAGCAAAGTGCAGTTAAAGTAAAGCTATAGAAGTAATTGCAGTTAAGATAGAGAACAAAATGTAAATGCAAACCGAGATTTAGAGTGGTTTGGTCAATCTTGACCTACATCCACTTTTGGCTTCCTCCTCCGATGAGGTCATCGACGTCCACTAGAGGCCTTCCTTTAATAGGCGAAGGCCAACCACCCTTTTACAGTTTCACTCCTTTTGACGGGCTTAGGAGACAACCCTTACAGATTTTTCACTCCTCTCTTGAATGATCAAACTTTGAAGAAAAGAGGGAGAAGAACTTCTAGCCTTTTACAACACTTTTAAGCTCTCAAAATCTCAGAATAAATGCTAAGTTTCGGTGCCCTTTCATGCATGAAAGGGTGGGGTTTATATAGGCCCCAAACTGATTTGAATTTGGAGCTCAAAAATGTTATATCCCATGTTTTCGGGGTCCTGGCGGTACTACCACCATAAATGGGCGGTACTACCGCCTGACAGAGCTCGGAGACCGAGCTCGGGCGGTACCACCGCCTGTCAGGGGCGGTGCTACCGCCCAGTCTCACTCGGAGATTGAGCCCAGGCGGTGCCACCGCCTGACAGGGGTAGTGCTACCGCCCAGTCTCACTCGGAGACTGAGCCCAAGCGGTGCCACCGCTTGACAGGGGTGGTACCATCGCCCAGCCTCACTCGGAGTCTCGGCTGCTAGGTGGTGCCATCGCCGACCCAGGCGGTGCCACCGCCGACCAGGTAATCTGGGTCCGAATGGGCTGATCCATTCGGCCCAATTTGGGTCTGTCAATGGCCCAATTGCCCCAAGATTAAGTTAATGGGATCACCTCCCATTTCTAACTTAATCATCATGCTAACTATTATATTTTTCAAGACATTTACTGCAACTTGCTCCGGTGCGTCAATCGCTTCTTCCGTCGAGCTTCCGGCGAACTTCCGGCGATCATCCGACGAACCCTCAGCGATGCTCCAGCAGACTTCCGGCAAACTCCTGGACTTGCAACGATCCACTTGGCGAGTTCCGATGAGCTTCTTTGGCAAGCTCCTGGACTTCTCGGATTTGTCCAGCGGACTCCCGGCAAGCTCCTGGACTTCATGATGATCTTCTTGGCGAGTTTCGACGAGCTTCTTCGGCAAGCTCCTAGACTTCTCGGTCAATTTCGGTAGAACTTCCGATGAACGTCCAGACTTCCGATGAACTCTCGAACTCCCATCGAAGTCTTGTTCTTGACTCTGGGACTTCATTTTGCTTTATGCCTTGATACCATCATAGTTAACCCTACACAAATAAAACCTACTTCGATCTAGACAATTATTATAAAGCTTGAATCATGTTGTCCAGTATGTCATTGGTTCATCGACGCTTTGTCCGATTCTTCGGCGCATCATCCTCTCTTGCGGCTTATTGCCCAATCAGCCAATTGAACTCCACAACTCCGATTTCCTTAGCATAATTTCTGCTCTTCTTGGCTCGATGTCCGAACTCATGGCCCAAAGCCTTTTGCCGATACGTCGACCGATCCTCCGGCTCGACGTCCAATCTTCTGATATGTTCTCTTCCGGCCCAATATAATTCTTCCTACTTTTATTGTCTCTCCCTGATCGAAGCTTCCTACATCACTCAAAATGTAGATCAAATCATAAACTCTATTAATTGGTTTCATCATCAAAATCTGATATTCAACAATCTCCCCCTTTTTTATGATGACCACCAATTGATGATGGAGTTAACCTTAACTCCCCCTATCAATATGATATATTTAAAAGAACTCTTGAATTCAAATTGAATTCAAGTTAAGGCAAATTTAATCATGGATATTTGCAACATGTCATCATAAAATCATGCATAATCAAATCATTCAATACATCATTTCATGCATGATTGTCATCATGACTTCTCCCCCTTTATCATCAACAAAAAGGAGAAGTACAACTAGCAAGTGTTTAGACATAATTTCGAATCATTGCATAATAAACATAGTCTCAAGTTTAGTTTTATCATCATGCAAGTTAGTAATTTTCCTTCTTTTCTTTTGAGAAATGTAATTTTTGCTTCCTTGGCAAAGCACAAGCTAGTAAAATTTTACATCATTTTATATGCAAACTAGCAATAATTTTAAGTTTTGTAAGTTTATAAATTTTACTAGATATACAAGTTAGCATGTTTTGCTTCTTGAGATAGGCAAGATTGTACTTTTTTTCTTTTGCTTTTCTTTTGAGAAATGTAATTTTTGCTTCCTTGGCAAAGCACAAGCTAGTAAAATTTTACATCATTTTATATGCAAACTAGCAATAATTTTAAGTTTTGTAAGTTTATAGCAACTCTTTGCTTCTCTTTAGATTACAAGCTAGCAATTCTAGCAAATTTTACATCATGTAAGGTAGCAAATTTTTTGTAATGTTTAAGATAGCAAGTTCTTCTCCTTGTGATTTGTAAGTTAGCAAATTTAGCAAGTATTATATCATATTAGAACATGCAAGCTAGCAAATTTTTCGCATATGAAAGTTGGCAAAACTTTTGCATCTTTTGAGATATGCAAGATAGACTATTTTTACATCTTCTTGAAATGTGTAATTTAGCAAACATTGTTTCTCTTGAGATTTGCAAGATAGCACTTCTTACTTCTCTTTTGAGATGAGCAAGCTAGCAAGTTTGCCTCTTTTCGTGATGTGCATGCTAGCAATTCTTTCTCCCCCTTTGTCATTGGCAAAAAGAGGGGAATAACAATACAATAGTGTAATTCATTTCCCTTTACTACAATCTTTAAA
Organism: Musa balbisiana; assembly: GCA_004837865.1. Lineage (NCBI taxonomy): Eukaryota > Viridiplantae > Streptophyta > Magnoliopsida > Zingiberales > Musaceae > Musa > Musa balbisiana. The sequence goes on from CM017197.1 coordinate 34,866,442, forward strand.
TCATAACAAGGATAAAAAACAAAGATGAAAAATCAAGTTATGAATGTCAAAACAATTTTTCATCATGAATATTTTATCATTACATGTATCATTATCATAAGTTGAAATATTGCATGCATAATATCACATCATCATTCATAATTACATCAATATTCCAATCATTATTTCAATCATCAAAAATGAAAGATCAAGTCTAAAATTTGAGAAATCAAGATCATGATCTAAAAAATGTATAAGAAGAATTTATGCATTTAGGAGATCTAACATGTCTAAGTTTATCATTCAAGCTAGCAAATTTGGTTCTCTTGAGATGCTAGCTATTTTCTTTCCCCTTTTTGTCATTGTAAACAAGAAAGAAGAAGGGAGGAACATAATGGTGTAAATGTTTAACTCAACACAAAAATACGTGTCATATGAAGATCATGATATGAAAGATATTAATATCAAATCATGAATGCCATAAGACATGATTTATTTTAACAAATATCTTCAAAAAGAAACATAGGAGATAAAATGATATAATATCTTGATTCATGCATAAGAAATCTCAAATTCTAAATCTCAAAAAATCAAGATAAAGCTCATTCAAATTCAAACCATCAAATTAAAATCATTTTCAAGAGATTCAAAAAAGCATAATATACATGGATTCATTAATCTTTTATTGAAAACTCAATAAGATAGAGATGGAAAATGTATTCCTTTTTTATGTGTTTCATTAGAAGTTGTTTGTTTCATATAAGCATGCTTTTGTCTTTTTATATCAAATAAAAATATGCATCAACGTTTAGGATCGAAAAGTAAATTTCGTCATAAAAACCATCAAAACCAAAAAAGTATAACACATTAAACAAGGCTTCTTCAAACAAGAGATTTGATTCATCATTTTAATTCTAATGATAATATAGTTTCCTTTTTATGTGTTTCATTTTAAGTGATTGGTTTTATATAAGTATGCTCAAGTTTTTTTGTATGAAAACCATACATCATAGTTTAGAATCGAAAGAGCAAATCTCATCATAGAAATCATAAATTATCCAAAAATCATTATTACTTCAAATCATCATGCATAATTAAATATAAAATCGTCAAGCATGATACTTACATTATTTTATATAAGCAGGCCTTTTTCATTTATGTCAAATCAAAACATGCATCATTTTTAAAATCGAAAAAAACAACTTTCATTATAGTAAAAACTGATAAGCCAGAAATTACAAGAATCATCATGCATAATTTCGAAAGATAAACTCATTAAGCATAATTATCATACATAGTTTCCTAAGGTATCTTTTAATCAAAATCAAAAAGCTATATGGAATCATCAAAATACACATTCTTGCTTCTTAAACACATACATAAGATTAATCTTACTAGGTGTACGATCATTAGATTTATATCTAATATTTTATGACATTATCATAAAACATGCAATTGTCATGAACTTTTTCAAAATTATTAGAAAGATAAGCATGATCCTAAAACTTTTAACATTTTCATTACATCTTTAAACATGCAATTCAAAAAAAATTATATAATTTTCTTAAACTAAATTAAAAACAACACATGAAAAATATTAAGTAATTTCAAAGTAAGCTAAGGGGATTTTAATTACCTTGTTGTCGAAAGCCGTTAAGGCATCATTTGCCATCTCGCCTTTATTGATTTTCTCCTCATCTTCGGATAAGCTCGATTGGTCCCAAAGTGCTTTCTTTTTCTTGCGTTCATAGCAAGTAGTTGTGTTCTTTTTAAGTTTTTTTTTTTCTTTGATTCTTGTTTCATGAACTTTTTAAATTTCATACTGAGGAGTTCAAGTTCACCATCACTTAAGCTTATGCTCGAGTAGTCTTCAATTGTTCTAAGTATGAAATCCTTCTTGTTCTTTGAAAAATGTTCTCATGTTCATTTTGTACCATACAACTCATTTCATAGGTCATTAAAGACCCGATAACTTCTTCGAGTAGAAACTTGTTTAAGTCTTTTGCCTCTTGTATAGCAGTTACTTTTGAATCCCAGTTCTTATTAAGAGAACGTAAAATTTTGTTAACAAGTTCAAAATCCAAAAATTTTTACCAAGTGCTCTTAAACCATTGACGACATCCGTAAAACGGTTGTATATGTCTCCAATTGTTTCACTTGGTTTCATATGATATAATTCAAAATCATCTATCAAAAAATTAATTTTTGAATCTTTAATTTTACTAGTGCCTTTGTGTGTAATTTCACGTGTATACCAAATATTGAAGGCCATTTTGTAAGTAGAAACCCGATTGAATTCATTTTTATCTAAGGCGTAAAATAGAGCAATCATAGCTTTAGCATTTAAAGAAAAAGTCTTCTTCTCCAAATCATTCAAATTGTTCATTGGAAGAGAAGACCTTTGGAAACCGGTTTCGATAATATTTCATAAATTCAAATCCAAAGAAAGCAAGAAAACTCTCATTTGAGTTTTCCAATATGTGTAGTCCATCCCATTGAACAAGGGAGAACGAATGAGAGAATGACCCTCTTAAAAGTCGAAAAGAGTCATTTCTCTTTAGGTGTTAAACCAAATGAGAAAAATGAGGCTATGATACTAACTGTTAGGAACGAGTCAGCACTAAGAGGGGGGGGTGAATTAGTGCAGCAAATAAAAACGTCAGTTTCAAAAAATCTCTTTGCAATTAAAACCGATCTCAGAAGATGTTAACATGAAAGCGTATAAGAGCGTAGGCGTAGTAAAAGCATAGTAAGGAGGAGAGGCAATTTGATATAAAAGTAAATTACTCAAAGTAAATGCAAACCGAGTTTATAGTGGTTCGGTCGTCGTGACCTACATCCACTCCCGATTCCTCCTCCGTTGAGACTATCGACATTCACTATCAGTCTTCCTTCAATAAGTGAAGACCAACCACCTTTTATAGTTCTTTCTCCTTTTATCGAGTTTAGGAGATAACCCTTACACCCTCACTTACTCCTCTATCAAACTATTCTAATACTTAGAAGAAAAAGAGGAGTTCACACAAGATTACAATAACGTTTCTTTCTTTTTCACTCTCAATTCTTGTGTTTTTTTTAACCATAGATAAGAGAGGTATTTATAGGCCTCAAGTTGATTTAAACTTGGAGCCTAAAAATGTCTCATCTCGGGTTTCCTGGGTCCTGGCGGTACCACCACTTGCAACATTGACACTGGGCAGTACTACCGCCCAGTCTGATAGTACCACCACCTAGGAGACTATGTCTGGGTGGTACTATCGCCTGACACTGACAATAGGTAGTACCACCGCTTAACACAGTCTTGGAGACTATGCCACGACGATGCCACCTATTGGGTCACTATTTGGGCCTTTCACTTGGCCAACATAGTCCATACATGGGCTTTGGGCCCAACTGGCCCCTAATTGGGTTGGCTCAATTCCAATCCCAATTATATGCTAACTATGAAATTTAAGACATACACTAAACTAAATAAGTCCGGTAAGTCTAGGGTTTTTCTTGCGATCTTCCGGCAAACTTCCGATGATCTCTTGGCAATGTTCTAGTGGACTCCCAGCAAGCTCCTGGACTTCACGACGATCTTCTTAGTGAGTTCTGATGAGCTTCTTCGGCAAGCTCCTGGACTTCTCAATCAATTCCGGCAGAACTTTCGACGAACGTCCGGACTTCCGATGAACTCTTAAACTCCCAATGAAGTCTCGTTCTTAACTCCAGAATTTCATTTTACTTTATGCCTTAATCACCATTGTAGTTAATCCTACACGAGTAAACCCTACTTCGATCTAAACAATTATTACAAAGCTTGAATCATGTTGTTCGGCATGTCATTGGTTCATCGATGCTTCGTTCGATTCTTCGACCCATCGTCCTCTCTTGCGGCTTATTGCCCAATCGGCCAGTTGACCTCTGCAACTCTGATTTCCTTGGTGCAATTTTCGCTCTTCTTGGCCCAATGCCTGAACTCATGACCCGAAGCCTTCTGCCGATCGTCGACCAATCCTCCGGCTCGACGTCCAATCTTCTGACATGTTCCACTCTAGCCCAACATGATTCTTCTTGTTTTAATTATCTCTCCCTGATCGAAGCTTCCTACATCACTTAAAATACAAATCAAATCATAAACTCTATTAATTGGTTTCATCATCAAAATCCAAGATTTAACATGTTATACATGAATCAAGATCCTTTATGTATTCTCTCATGACATCTTTTGCTATAGGAATGTCTTTATCTATATCATGATCTTGAATTCTCGATATTGATACTTAAAATTTTTCTATAAATCAAGATCTTATTTTTGAACTCCCATATTTCTTTTTGTAATTTGCTAAAAGGGAGATTTGTCAAGATAGATCATGTCATTTAGTATTCATGACTTAATCCTTTATAATCTTTGATATTTTATCTTTCATGATATAATTTTTATGTATAATTTCTTATATTAATGAAGTATTTATCTCATCACCCAATTAATTTTTTTTGATATTTTTCATGTGATGATATAAAATTATTCATGAAATACTCATGATATTATGTTGATGTATGGTAGGATGTAATGTAATTTGACATTTTGATTCCATTATGATTTGAAATATTTATGATTTGGAATGATGCATATAATACTATGGTTTTTTGATGAAATAATGTGAAAGTCAATAATTATCATTTTCTGAAATGATACCTTATGCCATTAAGAATGATACTTTATCTTTGTCATAATTTAGAAATTGATGTAAAGGGAAAAAAATTATAAAATTATATTCTTCCTTTCTTTTTGACAATGACAAAGGGGGAGAAAAGTTGCTAGTTTGCAATCATAAAGAGAAGCAAAAATCTTGCTCATCTCAAAAGATGCAAAAAATTTTGTTAAGTTGCATATCGTAAAAATTGCTAGCTTGCATGATGTAACACTTACTAAATTTGCTAGCTTATAAATTTCAAGGAGAAGAACTTACTATCTTAAACATCACAAAAACTTATTAGCTTGCTTATCTCAAAAGAGAAGCAAGAAGTGCTATCTTGTAAATCTCAAGAGAAGCAAAAGTGTTATCTTGCCTATCATAAGAAGCAAAAAAACAAACTTGTAAAATTTATAATCTTGCACATCTTTAAAATTAATGATAATTTGGTAATTATATATGTTGTAAAGTGATGAAAAAATTTACTAGCTTATATGTTATAAAACTTGCATATCTCAAAAACTAGCTAAATGCACTTCTCCTTTTTGTTGATGACAAAGGGAGAGAAGTTATGATGATAATCATGCATGGAATGATATACTTGGATATTTTGATCATGTATGATTTTATGATGATATATTGCTTGGATTAATGATTAAAATTATATTAACTTGAATTCATTTTGAATTCAAGATTCATATCACATATGCCATATTGATAGGGGGAGTTAAGGTTAACTCCGTCATCAATTGGTTGTCATCCTAAAAAAGGAGGAGATTGTTGAATCTTGGATTTTGATGATGAAACCAATTGATATTGTTTATGATTTGATCTGTGTTTTAAGTGATGCAGGAAGCTTCGATCAGGGAGAGACAATTAAAGCAAGAAGAATCATGTTGGGCTGGAGTGGAACATGTGAGAAGGTTGGACATCATGCCAAAGGATCGGTCAACATATTGACAGAAGGCCTCGGGCCATGGGATTGGGCATCGGGCCAAGAAGAGTAGAAATTACGCTAAGAAAATTAGAGTTATGAAGCAACTAGTCAATTGGGCAATAGGCCATAAGAGATGACTATGCGTCGAAGAATAGGACAAGGAGTCGATGAACCAATGACATGTCGGACAATATTTGATTAGCTTTATAATAATTGTCTAGATCAAAGTAGGTTTTAAGTATGTAGGATTAACTATGATAGTGATCAAAGCATAAAGCAAAATGAAGTCCTAGAGTCAAGAACGAGATTTCGTTGGGAGTTCGAGAGTTCGTCGGAAGTCCAAACGTTCATAAGAAGTTCTGCCGGAATTGACCGAGAAGTCCAAGAGCTTACCAAAGAGGCTCATCGGAACTCACTAAGAAGATCATCATGAAGTCTAGAAGCTTGCCAGGAGTCCATTGGAATATTATTGAGAGATCGTCGAAAGTTTGCCGGAAGCTCGCCGGAAGAAACCTAGACTAACCGGAGTTATTTAACTTAGTGTATATCTTAAAATTTGTAGATAGCACATAATTGGGTTAGAATTAGGCCAATTCAATTAGGGGCCAATTAGGCCCAAGTTTGGGTTGTGTTGGACTAAGTGAAAGGCTCAAACAGTGACCCAAACAATGACCCAATAGGTCGCACCACCGGTGGCTCAGTCTACAAGGCACAATCTTCGAGACTGTGTCAAGTGGTGATACCACCTAGTGCAGGCGGTGGTACTGCCCAGACACAGTCTCCTAGGTGATGGTACCACCAGACTAGGTGATGGTACCGCCTAGTGTTAGTGCTGCAGGTGGTAGTACCGCCCAACACAGGCGGTGGTACCGCCAGGACCCGTGAAACCCGGAATGAGACCTTTTTTGCCTCCAATTTTGAAGCCATTTGGGGTCTATAAATACCCCAGCTATTCCTATATGGAGAAGCAAGAATTGAGCATGAAATTGAGTTGAAAAAGGGGGAAAGAAAAATTAAAAACTCTCTTAGGATTTAGAGTCCCTTCTTCCTAGTATTTAGAAAGTTCTTCTAAAGGGAATAGTGAAGTCTAAGAAAGAAAAGTTGTAAGGGTTGTCTCCTAAACTCGTGAAAAGGAGAAAAAGTGTAAAAAGATAGTTGATCTTCGCCCATTGAAGGAAGATCATTAGTGGATGTCGATGGCCTCGACAGAAGAGGAACGGTGGAGTGGATGTAGGTCACGACGACTAAACCACTATAAAAATCTGGTTTACATTTCTATTTATGCAATTTACCTTACTGCAAACTTCCTTCACTGTTCTACTTCCTCATTACACACTTACGTAAGTATTTTTAAATTAACATCTTTCCGATCGGTTTTCAACGAACGAATATTTTTCGAAATCGATATTTTTATTGCTGCACTAATTCAACCTCCTCCCTCTTAGTGTCGACTCGTTCCTAACATATGCATATATATATTGTGATGTCCATGGATCTGTACAATGAGAATTAGATCATGATGAGATTATGATAATTAGACCGATTCACTTTTAAACACAAACCCTAAATAATCCTAGTCATAGATTACTCAAGAGAGATATTAAGATAACCGGACAGACTAGTGTGCTATATACCCATCCATATGATAGAGGCAACTAGTCTCATAGCTGCTCATGTGAAGACACTAGAAATATAGTACAAGTACTCATTGGAGAATAAGTTCACTGATTATCTACTCATGGAATGTTGGATGATTTATGATATCTCATTATCAAACAACAATTCCGTTGTCCCAATGGTATACTTGGTCCTTAGATTTGAGACACCAAAGATGTCTTGTATGAGTGCTTCACTCTTTGATACCAAACTTATAGGTTTGGATGTTCCAAATCTAGCACAACCGTTCATTGGGAGTGGCAGTCAACCTTACGAGGGCTATTAAGTGTCGGTAGAGGATCGTCCACTCTCGGTGTCATAAGAGGAATATCCTATATGTTTTTACTTAGATAAATCCCTGGTTAGGTTCATTCGGATTGAGAGAGAAAGAGTTCTTCGGGAGAATTCGATTAGAGTGAGACTTGAGTAGAAACCGTATGAGTCTAATAACACCATGCCCGGTATACGATTTCTGGGATTTAGATAGATGAGGGACTATAGGTACATGGTAATTGAGGACAAATAGGTCCAATGGATTATATTCCCTTGTATCATCTGGGGACTACGTTGTAGTGGAAATCGAGAGGGAACATATATGATTCATTGAGCCACAAAGAGTTCTAACATGATGACTCATGGATAGCTTGATATTGGGCCTAGAAGGTCACATACATATGGTAGGCATTGTAATGAGTAGAGGTTCGGATATGAGATATCCGTCGGAGCCTATATCTTATTGGATATCAAATAAACCCCTAATTATTGGATCCTATAGATGAAATTCAATAAGAGCCAATAAGAGATTATTGGATAGAGATCCAAATAAGAGATTATTGGATAGAGATCCACTAATCTAAAAGGCTTGGGTATTTGGATGGAGATCCAATACCCAATAGGGCAGGATCTATTAGGGTTAAGTTAATAGGGAACCTTTATAAATAGGAAGGAATCAAAGGTTCATAGGCTAGAGCATCTCTGGTTTGTCATCTCATATTCTCCTCCCCTTCTCCTCCTCAAATAGTAAGCTTGGAGATTTGAAGAGCATCGTCATAGCCCTACTGTGTGGATCACTATTATAGAGGAGGACACTTGACCTCCTTCACCCTCTCCTACAGATTTTCAAGGATTCAGGGATATACGATCTCCCTAGGTAACACTATCTTCATATACATAGTTTTTAATTTTGTGATTTTTGCGCATCAATTTTCGCACAACGACGAACACATCTTTGGGAATTTTGGAGATTTTATTTTATTTTTTTCCACGGCGCATGTGATGTTGCCCCTAGATTTCCCTATAAAAACTAGGGACACACCAAAATTCAACTTAAAACTGAATCATTTAGAGGTTAAACTACCCTCCTAATTCAACTAACAATATATATTTTATTCTGCTAAAATATTATATCTTAGTGTATAAATGTGGTATTCACTCAATTCTAAATCTCATAGAACCCTAAAGGATTTTAAAACATATCAAAATGATAGAGCTTAATTATATTCCTATGGAGGTCAATTCAATTTGAATATAATCTCATCTTAGGAAATAGACGATTCTAAGTATCTCAGATTATGATAGTAATAACTCTATGCACCAATCTTATATTAAAGTCATACTAGAGGTTTTAGAATCATAAGGGATTTAAACAAAATATATCTAAAAATAAAGAATAATTTAAAGTTTAGATTACTCAAAAATAGCTGAAAATATCATCATATAATTTGTAAAACTAAAACCCTAGGTTTAGTGATAAGACCTTAAAGTCTTATCGTAAAATGCTTTGATACCAAATGATAAGACTCTAATCTAAAGTCTTATTGTAAAATAAAGAAGATAAAAGGGGATGATCACTTCGAGGGGATCGGCCTCCTAGGGTTTGTCCATAGACTAGAATAACATTTCATTGATTGATTTATTGATTAGAAAGGATTACATCACTATTTATAGAGTTCTACCTAGAGTCCACCAGGACTTGGACTCTTAATAATAAATAAATATTAAATAAACCTCTACCTGACTCTAACTAAACTAAACAGACTCAATAAACAATATTCAAAAGCTCATAAAATAAAATGGTCCTAACAATTCCTCCCTCTTCAAATTAGTCTTGTCCTCAAGGCTGAGCAACATCAAACTTGGGGAGCTTCTCTTTCAGCACTTCAATCATAGGTTATCTGCAATACATCACAACTCGTTAATCAAGTAAGTATAGTCTCCACTTTTTGATAGTGTAAGCAATAGGTCTGTCTTTCAGTGTAGTAATTATTGCAAGAAACTCATGGCCCTATATAATCAATTTTATGTTTTAACATTTGCTATTATAAGTTAAAATCCATCCGTTAGCGATCTTTACTTCAAATCTGTCACAACCTTCAATGTGGTGGGCCAATCAATCAATAGTCTCACTGTCCATAAAATTGTTATTGCTACTAGTATCAATCAAAACTATAACATGTTGATGTTCTAGAGTTCTGCCAACTTTCATAGTTTATGGGTTAGAGTAGCCGGTTAATGCATGCATTGTATGTATGGTAGGTCCAACATCTTTATTAGAATATATACCTTCATGATCGGAGTCCAAATTCTTAGCTTTTGGTTCCTCTCCAATTAGTTCAATCATTAGAAGTTGCCCTTGTTTACATCGGTGCTCCATTCTCCACTTTTTATCATAATACAAACCCTTTGCTAATCTTTCCTTGAATTCTTCTTGGGTTAGTCTTTAGGTGTCAGAGTTTTGGTTGGGAATAGATGGGGCGGGTGGCTTGTTGATTATCTGATTGTTGTCATTTCTGTTTCTATAATTTTTCCTACTAATTTTTTTCTCATGTAGATGTGCGAATGAGATCACAACTATCATAGTGCGGGGTTGACGAGCCTTAACTTCACACCAGATATCTGGATTAAGTCCTTCAATAAATGTTCTCACCAATTATCGTCCAGACCAATCCTTGATTTGATTTGACAATCGTTCAAATCTATTCTAATATTCTAACACTGTAGAAGTTTGACAAATTTTGGCGAGCTGTCCATCAACCTTCATGTGTGAGTAGTTTGTGTCACAATCTTGAGGCCCTTTTCTTGTATTTCCAGATCTATGCAACATAGAACTTAAGCCCCCATCTTGTTAAAATTTACTGAGGCTCTCCAATAGGCTCTTTTTAAAATCATTAAGTGTTTCTTACAACTAGTTCTCAATTCTGATTTCTAATGTTTCCATTTGTGCTTTCATTGAGTTATTAGTAGCCATTGCATATGACTACAAATCTATAATCCCCAATTCTTACTTCTAATGTTTGGTCAAGGGCATCAGCACTATTGATACGAAGTTACCGAGGAGGTGGACGTCGAGGGCAGTGTTGCGGTCGCTGCGTCGGAGGAAGAGTTGCCTCCCTATTTAAGTCGTCGCATAGGGTGAGAGCGTCGGGGGCTGGAAGGCGACTGTGTCGGTGTGGCTATAACTATTGCGACCTAAGGGGGCGATCATCGAGCAACGAGGTTGAGGCTATAGTGATGGCATCCTGTGGTTGCGACAGAAGATGCTAAGCAAGGGGGCGGTAGTGTTGAAGTGGCTGGGGTTGAGAAGAGGAATCGGTGGTGCGTGCGCTGTTGGGGTTGAGGCAGGGCAATGTACTTACTGCGGTTGCTATGTGCGTTGTTGGAGGGCAGCTGTTGTAGAACGAGGGGTTGATTGTTGGCCAAGAGCAGCGGCGGTAGTGGTTGCAATCGGCGGTTGCGGTTGTAGAGGGTGCTACTATTTTTGTTATTGCGTGCGGCTGTAGAGGGTGCTCTATTTTAGTCGCACCATAGAAGGAGTTGGCTAGAAGGACTAGGAGGCAGTGATGGTGGTGCGGCTGGGGGTAGCATTGCCAAGGGCTCGCTGCTGCGGTGATTGCGATGGCATAGACGGAAGGCAGCATTACTCTATCTCTATCACACTTTGAAAGGAGGCACTGGTGAAGCCAACGGATTGCGTGTGGCTGAGGAAACGACAGTGGCTGCGGCGATCGTGGTTGCCTTGTTTTGATCACTACGAGGAGGGATGGTTGAGCGACTGCAGCTATGACCCAACGGGAGGCAACGATGGTGGCACTGTTGGGGCAACATTGCTGACGGTAGAAGCGACGAGAGGGTTGGTCTGCTAGTCGGGAAACAACGGCCCCGGCCCTTCTCGCTTGAGCAGGGTGGAGCAGCAAGGAGGGAAGGCTACTGGCCAGGGAGCAGTAGCGACGGTGGTCATTAGCCAGAATGCAGCGGCTGCGGTGGGGCTGGCCGAAAGCAGGGGAGGCAAGTGCCCCTTTCAACCAGATGGGCTTCAAAGGGGAGAAGATTTGGTTGTGGTGGTTACGGCGCAACGAGGAGGGGAGGTTGCTAGTTGGGGAGCAATGGTGGTGGTGGTCGTGCAGCCAAGAAGCAGCGGTGACGGTGGAGAAGGAGGAGTTGATAGTGTCACGGTTGGAAACAAGGACAACTAATGAGTTACCTTGTTTCTGTCACTGTGGATGCAGAGCAAGGGGACCAGCGGCTGGGAGGCGAGCGACGATCATCGCACGGTGGCTGGCAGCAATGCTGGCTCAGCAATAAAGGAGGGGGGTGGCGTTGAGGTGGTCGGGAAGCAGTGGCAACGATGCAGACAACTGGTGCCTGCAGCAGTAGAGGGACCGACGGCTACTCTATTTCTATCGCACCACAGAAACAACGACGCTGACGGATCGCACGGCCAAAGCTGCAACCAAGGGAAGGCAACGATGGAGGTACAACTAGGGCAGCATCATCGATGGTAGAAGCGGCGATGGGTGGTCCGCTGGCTGGGAAACAGCGTCGGCATTCCTTCTCGCTTGAGCGAGATGGGGAAGCGATGAGGGGTGTGGGCTGCTAGGAAGCAGGGGCGGTGGTGCTGGAGAGGGGGTGCGAGCTGCCAGCCTTGTCCGAGAAGCAGCGACGGTGCTAGAGAGGGGGAGGTTGCTGGCTGGGGAGCAATAGCGGTGGTGGTGGATAGGTTACCCTACAGCGGCGGTAGTGGTGGAGAAGGGAAGCAGGGGTGCGACTGACGAGCTGTCGGCCTCTTCTCTCTCTCTCTCTCTTTCTTTCTCTCTCTCTCTTTTTTTTTTTTTTGAGATGATGAACTGCAACGAGAATGTCGAGGATCGCTGCTCTAATACTAAATGATAAGACCCTAAAGTCTTATCGTAAAATGCTCTAAGACCAATTGATAAGACCCTAAAGTCTTATCGTCGCTTTGATACCAAATGATAAGACCCTAAAGTCTTATCGTAAAATGAAGAAGATAAAAGAGGATGATCACTTCGAGGGGATCGACCTCTTAGGGTTTGTCCATAGACTGGAATAACATTTTATTAATTGATTTATTGATTAAAAAGGGTTATATCACTATTTATAGAGTTCCACCTAGAGTTCATCAAGACTTGAACTCTTAATAATAAATAAATATAAAATAAATCTCTACCCGACTCTAACTGAACTAAATAGACTCAATAAATATTATTCAAAAGCTTATAAAATAAAAGGGTCCTAACATTTAGTAATGAGAGAGTTGAGTTTTTTTTATCTCAATCTTTCTTAGAGATAGGGTTTCTAGCCTCTATGAGAAAAGGTAAGAGAATAGTTAAAGAAAAAGAGAAAGTTTTATGGGTTATCAAGTTGGTAAAAATGATGAGGTCAAACTAAGATAGAGGTGCTTAAGATGTTACCTTGAGATCTATAGTCTAATCTCATTAGACCTTATTTCAAGTTTTTTTTCTTCTTTTTTTTCTTTTATAATATAATTCTAATATTACAGTAACTTCCATCTAGTTTAATTTAGTATGGTAAAGACAATATTTTTTATATAAATTAATCCTTCAATGTCACTTATACATCTCGACATTCTTAGTATAACACTCATCTTTGATTTACATCTTTATTTAATTTTTTATTACTCCTTAGTAGCTTATTATCTTCCATATATATAAGGTTTAAAACTTAAACTTTCTTACTTAAACTAAGTTCATACTCATTGTCGATTACAATTTGATCGTCATTTCTAGTCACTATATATATACTTATTATTATAACTTAACCTCATATTTAAGTTTGTTAGTATACTTTAGCTTATTATGCTATACCTTACATGAATATTAATGCTTTTTCATGTTCAATCAATATTTTATAAAACATTGATAATGATATTTTTGTAAAGTATGTACTTCAATCTTAAATGTTAAAAATATAAGTATTTCATTTATCATATTTATGAAGCATAGATATCACAAACTATATCGTTAAGTGAGTGTAATATATACATATTATTTATTCTTTTATTGACATGCTAAGCTATAGTTTAAAGTGTGTGACCCTTCGGCATTACAACACTTAATCACAATATTCATTCAAAAAATCTTAAAATTTAATAATTAATTATAATAATTTTTAAAAAATATATTAATTATCTAAGAATCGTATGGTGGTTGTTTTGTAAAAGCTTAGGTTAGCTTAGTGAAAGTTAACCAAATTATATCCAAAATTGAACTAAGTTACAATCACAATCACAAAATCTATCAAAAAAAAATCTATAATTTCAATTGGGTTTGATTCATAAATTTTTTTATCATTTTAATCTCCACATTGAAAATAAATAAGGAGAGTGCTATCTTATAGAAAGCAATAGTGGCTATTCCCAATAAATGCTTATATTATATTCTGAGCTTTGATATACGAGACATATATTTTTCTTGTTTCTCAAAGTATTAGGAACTTCTTTCCAAGAAAAAAAAAAGAAAGAATGGAAAAAACACCAACGCGCAATAGAATGGTACTCAAGATGATTTAACTTTTCTATTCCCAGTAACATATATAATTTTAAATATAAATTATTAATTATTTTATTATTTAGTCTTTTTTATTTCTTTGACATGATCTGTTTATTTATTTATTTTAAATCTTAATTTTGATCTAGCATAGTTTTTCTATTCCCGGAAGCCATGCGTAAGCTTTGATATAATATGTTGTTTCCTTTTATTTTTAGTTTTTCTTTTGTTTTTCACGTAATCTAATTTTTTGTTTCTATTATCTGACATATTAATTAGTTTTTAAATGTTTTATGGCCCTTGATGAGCTTTTTTTTTTTTCTAATTTTGTTTCATCGTAGACCCACATATTCACAATTCACAAATAGTAACATTTGATCATAAACCCACTTAATTTAGTGTTTGGATGTAATTTAGCTTCCATTTTTCTTTTCCCACATCATAATTTAATTTCCCATATAACCTCCTTGTTCTATTATTGTAGCCATGCATAATTTTCGTCATAATTTAATTTTAATTTTAATTTGTTTTCTTTTTAGATGATATGTTCATTTATTATTTTCTGAATGATTAATTTCATCTTTTCAAATATGTTTAATATTTGTTTTATCTCCCTTGACGGAATTTTATTTTTTTAATGATAATCATAGTTTACATACATGATGATTTTTTTTTCTTGTTTTTCACATGACAATTTGCTTAATATAACTTAGTTACTAAATTCCCACTAGCCGTTTCAATGTGTCTAAGTATTTTGATATAATTTATGTTTATATGATTCTTTTCTTATGTCATATAATTTATTTATCTTTTTTTATTTTCTAAGATGTCAATTTATATTTGGGCAAATTCCTAGAAAAAGTTCAAAACCTGGAGGTGCCCCTTTTTTTTCTTTTTCCCCAACAATGCCTCCTTTGTCTCGATCCTCAAAATAACCCCTCGTATTGTAAGTGCAGTAGTTTCCACTCTTTCTTATATACCGATGAATCAGTCCGCTGTTCCTATTGACGAGTTATATTGTTTTCTCATCCGTATTTTTATGATATTAATTAAAATATTAGAACTCAGTGCAAAAGCACTATAACAAAGTTATTTTTAAGGTGAAATCTTTACTTGCCATTAAGTATATAATTCATTGGCACTTATCTTAGAGCAGCAAATTTGATTTGTTGTTGAAGAAAAATATTCAAAGTTAGCACAAAGCAAACTAGTTACAACATTTTCTAATTGTGTTATAATATTTTTCTTGTATTGATGAAAGCATATTGTAATTGGGCATATTATTTAGCTGAAATTTCTACCTATCAATTTTTTGGCATATATAATTTATTGTTAGCTACCTTCAGTGTAACGTGTAGTAGTTTTAATTTGTTGTTGAAGAAGAATATTTAAAATAACTATAAGATAACCCAGATATAATATTTTCCCATTGAGTTATAATGGTTTTTTTGGTAGCATTGAAGATAATTTTAACTCAGTGCAAAAATACTGTAACTGGATTAAGTTACAATTGCAATGAGTCAGAAACACAACTGTCACAGATATATAATCAAAACATAATTGACACAACCTGTAAAATCCCAACCTCAAACACAATGCAGTGAGTGCAGAAACACTGTAACACTATACAAAATGGGATATCTGATCAAAGCACAATTGACAAACAAATATTATAATACAGGATCACATAAATTCAAATTCATCTCAGTGCACTTAGTGCAAGCAAACACTGTAACAATCTTAGAAAGGATATTTGAATAAAACATAATTGAAAAACTAATATTGTGTCACATTGACTAATAACGTATTGCATTGAGTCATTTTTTAAAATAATATATTAATGAGTTACAATATTTTTATCAATATCAAAATATTTGTGGATCTTAATGGTATTAAGAGAAACTTTAAAATTAGTACTTATACAAACTTTGAGAAGCTTTAAAATTAGGTCAAGAAGTAGTCCAAGAAAATTATATAAGCACAAATGAGAGCACAAATATAAGATCGAATCAATTTTATAATTGTTTAGTTTTTCTAATTTATATTTACTCATGATTTTTTTTTTTATTGAAGTCATCGACTTTCATAAAGATTATGATAAGAGAACCTTATATTTTAATATTATAAAATTTTATAAAAATGTCACACTTTTTATATAACTTAATAATCTGACTAGAAACTCAAAAACTTATGAAGAACTTAAGCAAAACCCTAAAAAAAGATTCTTATACTTTGAAAACTCAAAAGTTAGTTCTCAACCAAGTCTAAAGGGAAAATTTATAATCTAAAGGCAACCAAAGTAGAGAGTAAATCAGAAAAAGTGCTAGTAAATAAAGGTACTAACAGTATCCATTATTCCAAGTGATAATATCGTCCCAAACACTAAAATAACATCGTTTATGTCATATAATGAGTTGGGTGGTGTCATCTCATGAGTTGGGTGTACCATTGCTAAAGCTAGGTGATATCACCACCTAATCTTAAGCGGTGATATTGCCAAACCCAAGATTGACCCAGTAAGAGTCCCATTTTAACCGAATATCAATCCACTTTAATCCAATTTAACCCTTAACATGATATGATTAAAATTTAACTCAATTATAGTCCAATTTGATTTCAAATAAAACTTTAAACAATAATCATTCTTTAGGCAAATCATTGAGTTTTCTATAAGGCCATCTATTTTTTCAACACACATCATTCAATCCATCGATATATCATCTTATCATTCAATAAATCATTTTATTCATCTTTTCATGATATTTTATCCTCTGATATATAATCTTTTAATATAATATCCAATTTTCCATCATAACAACTAATTTTTTGAAGTAACTTTCAATTTTCTACATAATCTTCGATATTTTGGTGATATGAAGACTTGGCAAAAGTGCACTAGTATCACTTAGCTCATTGCAGGATTAAATTCTAAATTTATTAATTAATTTTATTATTAAAATCTGACTAATAACACAATTCAATATTCTTGTTCCCATATAAATCATCGTTACTAGTCCCATCTTCAGATTGACCCCACAAATATTCATATATCAATATATTTTGTTAGATCCATAGATTTCATCATCAATGATATATTTTTAAATTTTAGGTAAAATAGATGCATGTTGGCTTGTTTTAACTGTGTTCGTTGATCGTATATCAGATGGTCAATGAACCTCATGACAAATATAACATAATCATTCTTGAAAAATTGACGAGAATCTTTCAGCATTTTTTATTCTTTTAACTTTTACAGAATTCAGATTTGGGTGCAAGTGATATATAAATTAATATATTAGGTTTTGTCAATATACAAAAAATTAACCTAAGTTGCATTTCAAATAGGTATTCTTGTTGAGTTAGGAACAAAAAACATGCAATGCAATGAAGTTGAACTTTAATGCTAGTTATAGTATTTTTGAAGAGTGTTGAGTTTCAAACAGGTATTCTTATTGGTTTGCTAATAAGAACATAGAAAAAACTTAATTTCTATTCCAATTATAATATTTTTAAATAGGGTAATACTGTTTTTATGGATAAACCAAAAACCCTATAAGTCTACACAAAAATATTCTAACTAAGAAAGAAAGACTGAAAATCTCGCTTATTAACTTTGGTTGGATAACAGATAGATATTATTGATTTTAAGAACAATAGGCATTGGTTGAGAACACTGGTTGGTCGCTTTTATTTTATTTTTAGTACCTCCATAAGGATACTATAAGTCTATATAAAAATATTATAATTTGTATGAAAAAGCACCTAAACTCCAACACAAATTAACTTAACAATTTTGATTCAGTTTCAAATAGTTATTCTTATTAGTTTAGGAATAAGAACTTTGTAAACAAGTTGACTTTTGTACCAGTATAATATCTTTGAAGAGGGTTACAGTGTTTTTGAGGCATCTACAAAAAATACTATAAACGTATAAAAAATACTGTAATTGAAGAAGAAAGACTCAAAAATCCAAAAACACAATGTTTCACACCTACTTGTTGGTCTGACAGTACTTAACCACACATTCGTAGGCATCAACTTGGGCGTTGACGCAGATCATTGTGCCCTCGATAGATAAGGAAAAGGTGTCCACGATGATGATGGCATCGCCGTCAATCTGCGCCTACATCAGGCCCATCACTCGATGGCCTTTTCGAAGTAACTGTGCACCATCTGCTTGCGCCAAGATCTTCATCTGATCGAAATAGTTGGCATCCTTCTCTTTGTTGGAATATGGACTTGTCGTGTCATCGCCCACCTCTCTCCCGCCAGGCCACCGTTGCTATCCACGTTGGGGACGATAGATGTTCTTGATGTCGGTGGCAGTCGAATAGGAAGATAGCAGATCGATGCTTGGGTCTGGTTCAAGACGGGTTCGGCTAATGTTAGACCTCCGATTATAGAGAAGCCCAAACGCGCTCAACATCAGATGCACGAGCTTCATTTTGATCAAGCAGAAGGATGGGGCTTGAAGTCCACTTTGATGGTCGGAGTACAACCACCGGGGCAGAGTCGACGTCGCTAGAATAGCAAGAGAGGAATGATTCGGAGAGAATGACGTTGTGGATTTGGGCTGTAGGCCTGCCGCCAAAAGAAAGTGGGGTATGAGCGCGAATGAGAATAAATCAACTAAAAAAATAACTGTGTTTTTTCTTACATTATAATATTTTTATTAATAAAATACTGTAACTCAACGAGAAAAGCTTGAGCAAAAACTCTACAACGGGTCATTAGAAAAAGTCTTGAGAACCAGGTTGGTATTGTGAAAAAAAAAAAAAAGAATTCGCCCAAACAGAAAACAATACAAAAAAACAAACAGAAAAATCCGAAACGCGTGGCTGATGATGTGGTGGGGGCGAAAGAGCGACCGGCGACGGTCGTGATTCGCGTTTTTTAACCTATCCCACCTCTGCAACCTCCTTTCCTCGTCCTTCCTCGCCCGTTTCATTCCCCACCTCTCGCGGATCTTCTTAGGTGCGCCGATCTTTCCTCCGCTCCTCTCTCCGCTCCTTATATCTCGAATTCCACTTCAGTTTGGTCATGTCATCGCCGTTGGCTCCCCGATCGCCCTTCCTCTCCGCGAGCGGAGCTCACGCCTCTCTTCTCTTCTTCTGAGTAATCTCAAGCTCCGAACTAAACCTCGTTGATTTTGTCTTTCGAGAATCATATGTCGCGAATTCGGGGATACGTTAATCATGTCATTCTTCTTTCATTTTTTGTCGAGTTTTCTTAGTTTCTTTGTTTAATCATCGTCTTCCTTGAGCGGCCTCCTGGTTATAGTGGGATCCGCGACGGGTGAATGTATCTTTTGGTACTGTGTTGTTGGTTTCTTGAATCTTGATAGGGTTACGCTCTCTTGAGTGATGATCTTCTTGGTCATTACTAAGGTCCAGCCACTCGGACAATTGGTCTGGTTTCCGTGGAACTAATCCAGGTATTAATTGAGGGAATTCTTGATCATGATCGACAATTACTCAAATTGATTGCCTGTATGTTTCATGCTTTTTTTTCTATTAAACAACCTGTATGTTGTAAATGTGGCTCCAAACACCACATGCTACGATAGGAAAAGGTTTCCAGAGAAGGGCACGCCTTTGTTCTTAAAGCCTAGGAAAAGGTTTCCTATGCTTTTATTAGGTTTGCGTTTATTTTATTACCAAAGAAGCTTAAATCTATCATGTCGCTGTTGATTACTTCGTGTCATGTACCTTTTATTTATGTTGATCATAGGGATTGCACTATAGATTTTAATGAACAATAAAAGTTGAAGATGGAAGATAAAATGGTGGAATTCCACATGAAGTAAAAGAAATTTACTCATAATTATTTGATAAATGCTATTTGTCATGGCTCCTTCTAGATTTTTTTTTTCTTGTCCTGTAAAACTGAATAATGGGACCACAAGGCCTCTAATAGTCAATGCAGGAACTCCTGTGATTTATTAGGACTTTATGGACCCAGATTATCTGGAAAATAGGACTGAATCAGTGAAAAGCAATGACTTTGTAGATTAAAGAAAGTCAAGATGCAAAGGTTTAAACCCCTAAATTTAGACATTCCAAAAAAGTTCTATAGAACAGATTCCTAGCTTTCTCCCTAAAGTAATTATAAATCCTTAACCAGTTTAAGTAATTGTCACTCTGGAGTACAGCAATCCTAATGGTCTACCTTCTATCTGGATATCCAATTGTTGGTTGTGGGTAAAACATATTTCTATATCCTGACTTATGAAGGCTCATTTTTTTATTTTAATGAGGAAGTGCCTTTTCTCTGTCAAAAACCAGTAGCCTTCTTGACCTTTTTCTTCCTTAAGATGAATTGATAGCTTACTTTAGTTTGACCTATGGTTCACAAAAATGGATCCTCCCAGATAATCTCTTTTTCTATATTCTACATGGCATTTTCCAACTAAATGTTAAACTATTGCTTGCTAGTTTGTACTTGTATATTAGATTTCCTGCTTGAGTAACGTATTATAGATACTATTTTATCTCACATGATTTTTTGTAGTTGTCTAGTTTTGCAAGACTGTTTGACTAGTGTTGGCTGTCATTTTACTGCTGAATCTGTAGCTAACAATCCATGGAACAAGATGTGAAAGAGTTGGCCACAGTATATATTAATTCTTGATGATTGTTGACTAATGACTATGTTAATTTCATCTGCAGAACACATCTTTTTTTTTTGCATAATTGAGTGTTTCAAGTTTTGTGAAATTGTGAAGGCATATCTTTCATCTGTGGTGATTATAGAAGGTCTTTCAAGTGCACAATGTCTAGTTCTACAAAATATGTTGATCCTGCATTTCAGGGAGTTGGACAGAAAGTGTATCCTTATTATAATTTGTAAAAAGCAAGTTATTTTCAGCACTAACTGCATAAAGTTTCCAGCTGTCTACTTAACAATTCTTAGAGGAACAGAGATCTGGCGGATTGAGAACTTTCAACCAGTGCCTTTACCAAAGTCTGATTATGGTAAATTCTACTCTGGAGACACATATATAATTTTGCAGGTACCTTTTCCATCTCCCTCTTCTTTCTCTTTTTCTTTTCTGTCTTTTGATCAAGGATTGTGCCTTTTTACTAACTTAAACAAGTGAAATTAGAATCCTTGAGACATGCAAGTTTCTCTAGTATTTTTGACCTTTTCACTCTAGTGCCAGCTTGTACATTATTTAAGTAATTACAGTTCATGCATGTAGTCTCTAAAATGAGTCTACTAGTTTTGTAGTTTTGTTTATCTGTTAATCTATCAACTGAGAGATTACATAGAACAAATATTTCCTTTTTAATTAAATGCAATAATTTTGTTTCTTCTCTTATCCTTTTTCCTGGATCAGGTGATATGTGGTATATTTTACTGTCTAGCGAGTTGCAGTCCTTGTTAATAGGTAGAGCATGCATGTGAGTTTATGTTTGTCAGGTTGAGATGGATTGAGGATGAGTGTAGATGCAGGAGCCAGGAATTACTTCTCTTCTCCCCCCAAACATCTGCTGATACTGTTTTAGCTGGTAACCCTTCGACTTGGAATTTTTATGGGGGTACGTGGTGGTCAGCTTAGCATTGCATAGTGCTTGTGATTTATGGAACTGAATTTAAAAACTTGACAGTGGATTTGATCATTTGACTTTCTTTGACTATTGATGTGCTACACTGTGGATATTGGACAGTATTAATCAAGATCCTGTCTGAAACGAAACAGAATTGAGTAAACCTAAACATGGGGCTCATGATAAGTAGCTTTGGAGTTTTACAGTACAAATAACTTTTTATATGGATCATTGGCAATATATTGATAACAATTGGAAGCCAGCAATGTTGTGCATTTGATTTCCATTTTTGACACCAGTTGCTAAGTCACAGTAACTGAACTCATGGATTTATATGTTTCTTGTGCGTTCAGGTCTTCTGAGATTCTAATGGTTGTATGATGGTGGAGTTCCTGTCTTAACAAAAAAAGTTGGTGTAGTTGAATTGCATGATCTTTAAGTGATATTTTGTTTTGTTTTATGCCTATTTTGCATTAAATGAGACACATGGTAACATCATGACGATAACTGCCAGATGAAGTCACAAAGACGAAACCCTCTTTCCCACTGCTTTGTTGGAGAAAAAGATTTAATCTGAATATGATGACATGACATTGTTGCCTATAAAATGTCTCAGGATCTACTTCACAATAAAGTTTGACTACCTAAGTGTTTGTTATTGATTATTGATTGATGATCTTTTAATGAGTTGATTTATCAGCCTTCTATTCTGTACTTCTTCTGATAAAAGATGGAGGAAATAATTAAAAAATTTAAAATATAAAATTAGAAAACACCACAAAACATAAAATAAAAAATATTCTGTTATAAAATATTCTTTAAAACTTCATATTTCATAGTATCTCTCTCTTTCTGGAAAAAAAATGAGAATCAAACATAAAAGATAAAATAAATATAAAATAAATAATAAAATGACTCATAAAAATTGAGTAGTGTTTATTAGAAAATAAATAATAGTTATACTATATTATAAAGAATTGATAGTTTAAACTATTATATACCATTGCAAAGATTTAAAAGTTATCAACCATTAGTTTTCAAAAGAATGGTAATCCTCACAGAGGTTCTCTAATTACCATGAAGTGAAGTATAGGATAATGCAAATATTTTCTTGTGTGTGAATCATATATCATCTACACCCTCCCTGATATCATCCCTATTTTCTTTATCCTCCCATTAACTCTTTTTATACCCTTTCTTCTCTATATTATATAAAGTTAAATTGCAGATATTGTAATCATGATTGTAGAAGACAAACTAATAGTTGTAACATAAAGCAAATACTAGTATTCACTATTTCATGGTCATAGTCAGATTTTTTTCTTGTCTTTCCTCTATCTTGGTGTTCGTTCATCTTTGCCTTCCCTCCCCTATTCTCTTTCTTCCTTTGAGGTTGTACAATTAGCACATTTGGTCAACCCGAATTGTGTTCATTGATTCTAAATGTTTCCCACCAATTACCAATCATATCACCAAGAGACCAGCGAAATCGGATTGGCCTTGGATAATACAGATCTGTTGTATTGTGTCAGGATTAGCTACTACAATGAACTATGCTGACAAGATGCTAGACCTGCAGGTAGGGAGATTGTAACACCTCAGTGGTGTATTGGTGATGGTCTGTGCTGTGATATGCATGACCAAGTGGGCCTACTACTAATTGCTTAAGCTTAAGCATTTGGAGCAATGTAGATAAGGCCCTGTTGAAGTTAATAGATGACTGAATATATGAGCTTGTGCCAGTAGTTCTTTTTCATATGGTGAATTAACCATCTCTTCTACATTATTTCACAGCTTTTAACTAAAATCATAATTAAAGAATCATTTAATATCCTATGTTTTATTTCTGCAACTGCATTACAGATATTCTTGTTCATTGTAGTGCAAAAAATAATTATTACTTGTTAGAATTAAATCTATATGTCACTTTTTACGTTGGAAATTTGGCTTTATTACAGAAATAAATTTCTCCCGAGGATCTTCTGTAATGTATATAGCTGTGAATGTGCATCGACACCTCTGTATTCATTAATGCTATCTGCTTCAATGTTTTTATGTGGTGAGTTACTTCTGGCAGACAACTTCCGGCAAAGGTGGTGCCTACCTTTATGACATTCACTTTTGGATCGGAAAAGAGTCAAGCCAGGTATGCCAGTTGTACCTAAGGAGACTAGAAAAGTAATATATGATTTTATTTGATTCAAAGAGGAAGTTGAAATCAATGTTCAAATTTCTTTTTTGTTTGATTGATCACAGGATGAATCTGGAACTGCAGCAATCAAGACAGTTGAACTTGATTCTATTCTTGGAGGTCGTGCTGTTCAGCACAGGGAGCTTCAAGGCTTTGAATCTGACAAATTATTGTCATACTTCAAACCTTGCATTATTCCTTTGGAAGGAGGGTTTGCTTCTGGATTCAGAAAGCCAGAAGAGGAAAAGTTTGAAACACGATTATATGTTTGTAGAGGAAAACGAGTTGTCAGAATGAAACAGGTGCTAAATTTTTTCCATGATCTGTTGGGTAATTTTGATGTGCAAAATCATGTGTTGCATGCTTGTGGTAACTTCCAGAATTTTGATTTCAAAGGTTCCATTTGCTCGGTCATCACTGAATCATGATGATGTATTTATCTTGGATACTGAAAAGAAAATATATCAGTTCAATGGTGCTAACTCTAATATTCAAGAAAGGGCTAAAGCTTTAGAAGTAGTACAATATTTGAAGGACACATACCACGAAGGAAAATGTGATGTTGCTATTATTGGTGAGAGAACCCGCTTCTTATGGAATATTCCTTACATGTGAGCATTTTTTTTTCTTTCTGCTAACATGTGTTTTGCTGCGTAAGATGATGGAAAGCTCCAAGCTGAGTCAGACTCTGGCGAATTCTGGGTCCTTTTTGGTGGCTTTGCACCAATTGGCAAAAAGATTATCAGTGAAGATGATGTTGTTCCAGAGACCACTCCTTCAAGGCTTTATAGGTATACATAATTATATATTTTTACTCTTTGCATGACAGTGCATGTATGAGTTTCATACTGTATGTGATGCTTTATTTTGTTATAGATACTCCTAATTTCAACATATATCATTGTTGCTTGTTAGGTAACCTAGTTGCTACTGGACTAAATTTTTAATGGAAGTTACCATGCCTCCTTTTCAATTGTGACCTTTTAGTAGAAATGTCTAAGATTATATGAACATGATTTTAATCATAACAGTGTTTCATGTATACTTTTCGAGTGTTATTATATTTTTTTAGAGAAATTACCTATATGCTTGTTAGGGTAAGGCTGGTTATATTGATTCTCCCTAGATCCCATATTGGTGGGAGCCTGGTGGGTTGGTTTATAGTTTAATTTATGTTTCAAATTATCAGCATATCTTAATTTGCATCAAATAATTATTTTTTTGCTCATTAGCTGCCTACCTAATAAAAATACAGATTTTTAATAATTTGCTTATTGGAGTTCTGTTTGGGTCATTTAGCTCATCTTTTACCTTACAAGTTTAAACTCTCTCTCTCTCCTCCCTCTGTGTATTCTCTCTCATCCATGAGTTTCTTTAGAAAGATCAGTTATGAAGAGCCATCAACAGGGGGCATATTCTCATCTATGGATATCCCTTACTAGGGGAAAGAAGTTTTTTCTTTAAAATACAATATTACATATCCTAAATAAATTGGTTTCTTTGCTTATTTTACATTATCTTTTATTGCTTAGTTTCCTAGATTTCTTTCTTTGTTCATCATTTCAAGGTAATCTATAACCTATGAGTTTTTAATGTTTTCTCTCTTAGGCGATGAGTCTGACCATAATTTATCTTCCTGTGCATTTTCACTGTTTGGTGTGCTTTATAATTGCTTAGAGAGGGAAGGGTTCTGGAAGCTTGGTCTCAATAAACCATTCAAATTAAATGGAGTACTACATCTCAGATTCTTGTCTGGTTGATGATGGCAAGAGAAAATTATTTTGAGGTTTGATACAAGAATCATCAAGTCTGATAAAGATCTCAAAACTAGAGGGGCTAACAGGAATAGTTAACTGGTTTCTTTTGTTTATAAGCTCTACATAGATTGGTTGGAAGTGCAAATGCATACTAGACTTGCTATGATTATTTGTTTGGAGATTTTTCTTATTCTCTCGTTATCTGGAGCAAGGATTTTAATTTCTAATACGGGCGGTACGTACCAGCCTGCCAATAGACCGATATGTGGATCGCTCGCTATCGGGCGGTGTATTTGATAGGGATGTTTTCGTCCCGTTATCGCTCGAAATCCATTGGTAACGGTTGATTTTGATCGTTGCCGCTCGCTACCATGCTGTATTAGCCGAGGGAGAAGGAACAAGAGAGAGAAGAAAAGGGAGAAACTGAAGATCCGACATCGCTCTCCTTCGACGATCCCGATCTGTCGTTGCCCTCCCTCACCGGACGCCGCAAATGAGATGTCGCCTCCTCCTCGTCTGAGGCGATGAGGCCTCGGTGAATTTTCCTCATCCATGCGGGGAGAAGAAGCCTCAACGATGTCGCCGAGGCTTCGTGGGGAGAATGCTCGGTTTCTTCTCCTCGTGCAGGGAGAAGAAACCAGAGAAGAAACCTCTTCTCCCTATGTGGGGAGAAGAAACGAGACGACATCACCCTTTTTTATTATTTTTTAACCTTTTTTTATTATATATATGTGTATATGTATACCAATTCTTCTCCTCGGTTTCTTCTCCCTTGTGTGGGGAGAAGAAACGAGACGACATCACCTTTTTTATTATTTTTTAACTTATTATTATTATATATATACATATATATATATATATATATATATATATATATACACACACACATACACACACACACATATATATATATATATATACACACACACATACACATATATACACATATATATATACACATACACACACACACACACACACACACACATATATATATATATATATACACTGAGCGGTATGCCGAAGCATACCACACCGTACCGAGCTGAGATCGAAACTCCGGTACGGTACGAAATTACAATCCTTGATATGGAGTCTTTCTTTTAATCATGTTTATTGACTTATTGCTGTTAAGAAGGAAAGAGGATTACTGTGACTCAAATGATACCACAAGGGGGGAAAACAGTAAGAAGGAAAGAAAGGGTGCTTCTTTCTATTTGGTTAAAAAGCTGTTTCTTTGGTAGAAAATGATGCATGGTTTCACATTGAAGACCACAATTGTCTTTTACTTACAGCAAAACTTAATTTTAGAATCTCGTTCTCTGGCTACATATGCTTTTGATTATTCCAAGTGTTAAATTATGCTTTTGAACACCACAAGTTTTTTCCTAATATTAGAAGGGAGCATTATCATGTGTTCATATGCCATGTGAAATGTTCTAGATAATGATGGCTCTGTTCTTTACCTGCTTTGCCAAACTGATGGGAAAAGAATTTAGTTTCTAAGAACCATGACTACTTAGCAAATGGATCTTAGCATTGGATTTTTACTTTTTTATCTCGGATACCAGCTGAGCAACATGATTTACTTCTGTGATAGATTGTCAGTGCTCTTGTCCTTGTTTTATCTTCTTCTAGTCCATTGTACTATTTGTTTATGCTTTTGCAAACATGCATGAAAACTTATTATTGCTAATTTTTTTTTGTTGCTTGAATTTATCTTTCTGGTCAAACTTAAACACATACTCAGTATGTGTATAATGCTAAACATATCGTGCATGTAACTTTCATCTATTCTAATTTGAAGTTTTACTAGTTTACTGGAAATATTGAAGTTAGTTTTGCTATCAAGTGTTATATAGAAGTTTTTTGTAGTATCGTTGATGGTCAACTGAAGCTGGAAGAAGGTACACTTTCTAAAGCAATGTTGGAGAACAATAAATGCTATTTGCTGGATTGTGGGGCTGAGATATTCATTTGGGTTGGTCGGGTGACACAAGTTGATGAGAGAAAAGCTGCCAGCAAAGTTGCTGAGGTTTTTTCCCTTTTTTATTTTGCAATTCTGGTTTTTTCCCTTTTTCCCTTTTAAATATGTTCTCTTAAAGACCTTAATCTTTTCAGGAGTTCATCATCAGTCAAAACAGACCAAAAGCAACATGCATTACTCAAGTTATTCAAGGTTATGAAACACATTCATATAAATCCAACTTTGAATCATGGCCTGCGGGTACAGCAACAGGAACCTCTGGTGGAGAGGAAGGACGAGGAAAAGTTGCAGGTATCAATAACAATTTTGTTAATGATCTGAGCCATCGACTATGATTTTGTTCATTCTGGATAATTTTGTATCATGTTATGTTTGGGTAGCATTGTTAAAGCAACAAGGTATTGATATCAAAGGACTCTC
Source organism: Musa balbisiana (assembly GCA_004837865.1). Taxonomy (NCBI): domain Eukaryota; kingdom Viridiplantae; phylum Streptophyta; class Magnoliopsida; order Zingiberales; family Musaceae; genus Musa; species Musa balbisiana. The sequence continues at coordinate 34,894,401 of CM017197.1, forward strand.
AAAAGGCTCTCCTCTAAATGATGAAGTTCCTCCTTTGCTTGAAGGCGGTGGAAAACTTGAGGTTTCTTATTCATTTTTGTTTATCCTATAGATGCCTGCAAGTGAAGCTGGATGGTGATTTTTGAAATTCTAAATTATAAAAGCACTTTCAGGTTTGGCGCATTAATAGCAGTGCCAAAAGTCCAGTCCCAAAAGAAGAGATTGGTAAATTTTACAGTGGAGATTGTTATATTGTGCTCTATACGTATCATTCTGGTGAGAAGAAAGAAGACTACTTCTTAACCTGTTGGATGGGAAATGATAGTATTAAGGTAAATAGCTACAACCAAATCTCATTGAAGAAGGAAAAGAGGAGTTTTTCAACTCAAGTTCTTTGAATTATAATATGATTAACTTGAATATGCTCTACCATCTTGTAAAAACTAATTGATCTGGGTTAGAATTTGTATGCTTATTATCCATTAATTAGCAAATTTTGATGAAATATTCTGTTATCTTTGCAAGAGTTGCTAAATTTCGTCCAAATCTTGGGTAACCATATATGTATATTCAATTTTATGATATATTTTTGCATCATATTTTACCATCTTTCAGCTGAAGAAATAGCATCCTAAACTTTGTCCAACAAGGTCAAAGATCAAGTCTGATTAAACTGTTAATGCTAGGCTATGACAATATTTACATTACAAATCAAACCCGATAGTTTCTTCTCTCTCTAAATTTTCAATTTATGATTTACCCTGAAAGAACTTCAACCCCTTTTCATTGTCATGTTTGAACCTAACATTCTGTGTTTTTATTTCACCATCTTTAACTGTCGTGACCACTCTACCAACCATATGAAGAAGATTGGAAATCTACTCGTGATGCAAACTCAAGAGATATACATTAATTTGCTATTTCAGATGGAAGCCCTTATTCCAACCAAAATTGCATGTCTAGGTTTAAGAGTTATAACTAATATCACAAAAACAATTCACTCAGCTTTTTAAATAGGCTTGGTGTACTTGGTGCCATAATATGATATTATTTCTTTCTAGGATGACCAAATGATGGCTACTCAGCTGGCTAATACAATGTGGAGTTCCTTAAAAGAAAGACCAGTGCAGGTATTTCATACTTTTAATCTTTTACTCAGAAAATGAGAAGGAGAAGAAGCTTTATTTGAACCATGTCTCCTGCAGGGCCGCATTTTTCAGGGAAAAGAACCGCCACAGTTCATTGCACTCTTTCAGCCCATGGTTGTCTTGAAGGTATCAATACCCTAATTTTAATGTCATTTATACAAAATTACAGAAAAAAATCTGTTAGTGGCATTCTTTTATTGCCTAAAGAGCAGGAGCTATCTTGTTGAGTAAAAACTTTTTGTTGCATAGGGTGGAATCAGCTCTGGTTATAAAGAGTTCATTGCAGACAAGAATCTGAATGATGAAACTTATACTTCTGATGGCATTGCACTAATGCAAGTATCTGGTGCATCAGTCTACAACAATAAAGCAGTTCAAGTTGATGCGGTATGATATGTGAATCTTATTAGTACATTTTATTAATTTGAAGCTTGTCCATTCTGAATATTGACATATTAGCAAAATAACTCTGTTATCTGCATATCTCAGAAGCATGGTCTGCAGTACCGAACTGTACCGCCATGTATGGGCGGTATGTACCGGTCCGACAGGTTGCTGGTACGTGGACTGCCTGTTACCGGTCCGAGTGCACTGTAGCACTGTAGCACTGCTACAGTACTCGGCACACCTGAGTATACCGCTCGGTACACTTGGGTGTACCGCTCGGTATACCGTACCATACCGGTACCGAGCCCAGGTCGAAACACCGGTATGGTACGGTATAAAATAAATAATTGTTTTGCATAATTATGTCATTATGCATGCACGCAAAGAAGTAATTGGTTTTCTGGTGAGAGCACATATGCTGCTACCAATATGGTTAGCAACTTAGCATGCCCTCTTTGTTGGCCAACGGATGGATAAATTACCCTGGTCATGTGTCAATGTCATCACCATTGCTTGGTAAAGTCCAGCACATGCTGGATTGTGTTAGCGGGCATCATGATCTCTAGTTTAATTGCTCGAACTAGTTTTATTATAATGGATAACAATATAGTATAATATTCTCAACTTAATAATGAAATCTGAAAAATGGAAGTTGGAAAATAAAATATTGATAGGAATCCATGTAATATTCTCAACTAATAATGAATTTCATATTTTTGCAATTTTGGCTAGGAAAAGAAGGTAACCACCTCCATAGAGTAGTGGAAGTTGGAGATGGTTACCATGGTTTACAGTTTTGGGTGCTGGACCCATGCCAGTCTTCAGCCAAATTGGTAAGGGTCTGATATGTGTCAGCACACCAACACATAATGTGTACTTAATATGTCACTATGTACCATGGTGGGACTCAAGGATTTTGGCAGTCCAAAATTCTAAATAACCCCAGCTTATGGTTGTTTCCTACCTTTTAAAGATTAATTAAAACTAGATTCATATAATTCAAGTGGTTTAAGTCTGTAAAACAACATATATTACATTGGAACATGCCATTGTAATATACGGACATCACAATACACAAATAAGTTAATAGTCATCTAAGCCATTGTATGTAGCAAGGTTCTGAATACCGTACTGTACCATACCGGTATACCGATCAGCCATTGGTATGGTACATACCCAGCTGTACTGAGCGTACCAACACATGGTACACTAAGATGTACCGATATACCGCCCATACCAGTCCTCTATCGGACCGGTATATACCACCCGTATCGAGCGGTATGGTACAGTATTGGAAACCATGGTACGTAGTAAATGATTTTATGATGAAATCATATGCCTATTCCTACCAGTTCGATTGCACGGTGGGTCGGTCGGGTACATTTGTAGATCAATACAGTATATCTATGGGACTCAAGTATGAAGCTGCTCCCATGACATCTGATGCTGATAAACAGTGTACCATGACTTAAACACATGAACTCTGTGTGGTAGGATGTTCCCCAGGCAAGTAGGATCGTGGCAAATGCGGCTATGTAGGCTGTAGCATGCTTGAGCCATGTCTTTCACAATTGTACTCTTGTTGCATGTCATAAGATATGTTTGTCTCTAAAAAGAATGAGCAACTATCACCATGCAAGGATTCACCTAATTTTATACGCTCACGTTTGGGATAGATCTGCAAGGGTAAGATCTGCATTGTTTATTATTATGGATCATGCCCTATTTTAAGTGTAAATTGAAGATAGATCTTAGAACTCTGTCTAATATTGGCCTAATTAAGCCTAAAATTAGATTATCAGGCTAAGAAATAAGGACCTGATTAACGTAATTTTGAAGAGATATTTTGCTGGATCCTCAATTCCAACATTCACCTTGAGAATTTGGGCTTCTCCTTCAACTAATTTTTGAATTTGAAAGAGATTTGAGTGAAAGGAAAGAGAGATAAGAGGCAGGTTTGGTCAAAGTGATTGAAGACATGGTTGAAAAGTCCTCTTTTACACCTCTCTTTGAGGTAAATTACCCCTAGGTGGGCTTACTGCTTGATTCACCATGCTTACCGGCGCGGTAAGCCCTGTTCCACTACTGGACTGCTCGGTTCAGGGTGGTCCGTGACTCAGTCAGCTGGTGGACCAATATATGCCTCCTGGTATGGCATGTACTGGTCTGGGCGGAATGTAGAACCATGGTGCTTACCCTTGTTTCCTGAGCCAAAATTGCACAAATATAAAGTTATCTTTTGAACTTGCTATGTTTGATCCATTTTATCCATTTGAACTCTTTCTTGAAACAAGAACTATTATGTAGCAAAGTTATGATTGAAAAGCAACTTCAGGAAGATTAAGATTGACCAGATAAATTATGACAGACCAATTGGAGGGGCAAGTGACGAAATCATTCTCTGTCTGAGCCCAGAATTTTTTCCTTGGTGCCATCCTTAGCTTATATAGTACAAGAGATAAAACTTTACTTCCTGTCATTCTGGGTACCTCATCATCTCACATATTACAAATTAAGCCAGTAGTCAAACGAAAATTTAAGTGGTGTTTAGAAGTAATTCACAATTTTAAACATTTTTATGTGACTCAATTCATAAAAATAATAAAGAAAGCTCTTCCAATTCTATTGTCCAACATGCTTACCTGAGAGCACAGAATAATTCACATGGCAGCTAAAATTTGTTAGTGAGGCTTATGGATATTCTATTATTGGTTGATCATCCAATGAAACATGCTTAGCTATTTCTGCAACTGACTTCTACCAGTAATATATTTATAGATCATCAACTAATGAGTAACTACCAGGACTTCTCACTATATGCATAATAGAAGGTATAGTTCAACAAAGAGGGTCACTACAAGACTTAACCTGGCACTTGACATGCCAGAAGGTTGCAAGTAATCAATCTTGGTTTCCTCAGTAGCTTCTTAAGCTGTTCAGGCCACATTAATAGGCCATCATGGCAGATGAGCACCATGGAACCTTCTCATTTTTATTCAACAAAAGTATTGTCCTCATTTAATGGCAGATGAGCACCACGGAACCTTTCCATTTTTATTTAACAAAATATCATCTTCATTTAGATTGGCATTTCTGTGAAAGATTCTGTGTACATGCATTTATGAATTTGAGTTGGATGCATGAGCACTAAATACAATGATAATCATTATGTTTTAGGTGGCAACATCATTAAGTTCCACAGATTGTTTCATTTTGCAATCTGGGAATTCACTTTTCAATTGGAATGGAAGTTCAAGTACCTTTGAACAACAACAATGGGCCGCACAAATTGCAGAATTTCTAAAGGTAAAGCATGCAAAATGTTGTGTATATCTGGGTTGATTTGTTATCATCTTTAATCATTTCATGTCAAGCCAACATGCACTTCTTTCATTTGAGAACCATGTCATTAGACAATTGACAGTGTACAAACTACAAAGTACTTAGTTTGCAAAAAATAGAAGAGGATAGAGAAAGAGAACGAAAGTCAGAAAAGAGATAAATTAAAGTCAATGGAACTTCATTATTCAGATTAAAACCTATTACAATTATCTCTAAAATTTGTTTAAGACTTTATAGACCCAACTTCTAAACTTACTGAAGGAATGAAACTTTTCGTTCTTTTGGAGAAGTTGTAATTCCACTGACTCCCATGTAAAGCCACCTCTAGATTTGAACTTAAATCTTAGTTGTAGTATGAATATGACAACTTAACAAAAAAGTAAACATTTCATTCTTAGACAGACATACTAAGCAAACTAAAATAACTTATGGGACAGTAATATTTATGTTTCTACAAACCATGGTAGGATTTCATTGCAACTTGCATTAATACAACTCTAAATAGGATTTTGTATCCCTTTTGAATAATGACAATTTGATTTGACTCAAAAGAACTCAACTGTAGCTTTTGTTTATTGTCAATTCGGATTGGAATGCCGCCCTTATCATTGTTGGTAACTTGTTTAGGCAATATTTAAAACAAAAAGGCACTTATTCCTTGTTATGTTCAAATTTAGCCTACATCCATATTACTGATTTCCATAGTGGTTGTTCCTGGACAACTGGTAAACCACTCTTTCATAAATGATTCACAGTTCATATTTTAGAGATTGTAAATTAAAGAATCCTTTCATAAGGAACCATTTTTTTTATGAATGATTCACATTTCACAGTTCCCATTTTAGAGCTTGTAAATAGAATCATCCTTTTTGTTTAAAATATCTATAATCCAATTGTTCTGTTTCACTGTTCCAGAATGTCAGTGGATACTTCTAATATGCCAACATTTCTTACATGAAATTTCTGGAACTTCAAAATATCTGTTCTGGCAGCTGCAAAAAATGCAGTATATATCTCAGTGATATGTTGGCAGTTTGACCAGAATTTATGAGATCATAAAAGAAAGGTTCCTTGTGAAAGTCAGAAATTGCTTCTAGATTTTAAAGTCAGAGATTTGTCTAAATTATCAGCTTATAAATTGCTGCAACTCGCTTGAAGGCCATGGAATAGTCTTGTTGTAAGTTGTTGTTTAGGCACTCAAGACTATGCATAAACACTCATAAGCTAAATGATTTTACTGACTATGCATAAACACTCTTGCTACATATCATGGGAAGTTACTAAGTATAATTGTATTCTATATGATTTTTCTTTTTTTTGTTTTCTTGTCTTTCCCTTTGTGTTTATTTATTCTAGTAGATAAGTAGCTGCATGACGCATACATACATGCATATCATGTAGAGTAATAACTATAATCAATGATCACCAGCTTGGCTAGTGTGGTCCAAGTTCTAGCATTATCTTATTTTTGCGAACAAAAGACAATACATAGTCAAGATGATCATTTTGGTCTATGCCAACCAGCATAGGTGGTTGTGGACTGTCATTGCACAGTATGTACTAAGCCAGAAATGTATCATCATGGTTGGTGTGAATTACAGTGTATAAATCTTTGCAAACAGAAGAGAAAGCTAATAATAAATTAGTAATCAATCTCAAGTTGAATATCTTTGTTTGATTACTGAGCTTCTTTATATAGTTTATCTGGCTCTTACCTGGTGAAATTTCTGTTCTCATGATGACCATGTGTTTTGATGTGTATGAAATAGTGTTTCTTTTTTTACTTTTTACTATTGTAGATCTTTTGAAACCCAATTTTGTCCCTAGGAATCCTATTTCTGGTGTCTTATAAACATCAGTGAGAGTAGGCACAAGTTTTACTTGGATTACTTGAGGATAAACTAAATCATCACTGGCATTCTTCTAGGTTGCAGTACATAGCTTTGATTTTGCATAGATTTGATTTTGACTGCCTTTTCAATTGATATGCCCACATAGGGGAACTTTTGATTGAAAATTGGATTGTGTTTGAAATCTTTCTTTCTAAAAAAGCTTGATGGAAATTTCAAAACCAAGTAGCTGCAGTGTTGGAGCATGATTTAAATTTGGTAGAGCTTGGTGCAAATTGTTTAAGACTTGTGGTGTTGGTTCACAACTAGCCAATTTTTTGTATCTGTTCTGTGGTGGTTCCTGTTTGGGTCTTTGCATCACTGTATTATTGTTTATTTCTACTGTCATTTAATTTCAACAAACAAGAAAGTAGAAAGGTTGCTCATTTTTATTTTTGGCTCATCATAGAATGAATTTGCTTTGACCTATTTGTGATTGGGTTAGCTTTAGTGTGCCAAATTTTGGTTTTGGAAAGGCAAGCTTTTTATGGACTTTGATGGTCACTGACATCATTCCTCTACATTATTGAGGTACCTTGCCTGCGTCACTATATCTATAAATCTATAAATATATACACTCATATTGATATATCATATATGTATGAATATCTATAAGCATTTATGTATATATATATATATATATAAGAGTAATTTCTTACCAACACCATGAATACAGAAAATTATTTTTTCTTCTGCAGCCAGGTGTTGCACTAAAGCATGTAAAGGAGGGAACGGAAAGCTCTGCTTTCTGGTTTGCTCTTGGTGGGAAGCAAAGTTATACCAGCAAAAAGATCAAACAAGATATTGTTAGAGATCCCCACTTGTATACCTTTTCGTTTAAAAAAGGTTTGATCAATTTTAGGAATATATCTTTTGATGAATTTCCAAGACTACATTTATTTTGATTTATTTTTCATCAATCTGATGTTCTGATATCTTCTATTCATTTGTGGTCAAACAACCTTCACCAGAAAAACTAGAGGTGACTGAATGCTTCCAACTGTAATGTTTGATGGAAATTCTCATGTATTTGGTGAACTTTCTAGTCTTGCTTGTATATTCCTATGTACATCTTGCAGGTTAATGAAGTCTTCAATTATTCTCAAGATGATTTGTTAACTGAAGACACGTTGCTGTTTGACACCCACGCTGAGGTCTTTGTATGGATTGGACATTCTGTAGATTCCAACGAGAAGCAAAATGCATTTGATATAGGACAGGTACTGGCAGAGCTTTCTTTTTATTTGTCATACTAGAGTTTGCTGTTGCAACAATTAAAGCTACCAAACTTCTTTTTTCAGAAATACATAGAGTTTGCAGTGCCACTAGAAGGTTTATCCCCACATGCACCACTTTATAAAATTACAGAGGGTAATGAACCTTGTTTCTTCACGACATATTTCTCTTGGGACCCTGCAAAGGCTATGGTATGTTTTATGGTTGGGCTTTACCTTGTATCATTTTTATTGAATAATTGTTTCTTATCTCTTCAATCTCAAGTAAATTAAACATGCTCAAGTTGGTGTGACTATCTGGATATAGTAGATGTAGCTGTCAAGAACTTGAATAAATTGAGAAGTTTACTATGAGCCCCAAAGAAAAGAGGGAATGACTGAACTTGGCTGGTAAACTGAAGGTTGAACTAAGGATTTCAAATTAGTTGGACAAATATCCCAGCTTAAAAGAGCCTTCAAATAGAGTGTTCTCCAGTGATTTAAAAAGCGCTAGGCGCCAAAAGGCGCCAAGGTCTACAAACGCCCGAGGCGCTAGGCGCTCGCCCGAGCGAAGCGAGGCGCTAAAATATAAAAATATATAATATAATTAATAAATATAATTATTTAAAATTTTAAATAAAAATATGCTATTAAATTAAGAAAATCTAAGATACAAAATCACAATGTCACATTAACAAAAAGTTTCAAAATTCAAAACAATAAAATAAGTCATTCATCATAATCAATATTATCGTCATTTTCACACAAATCATCTTCATTGAATTCGTCTTCTTCCTCTTGTCCTTCGATTCCTTCCTCTTCATCAAGATATGTTTCATTCTCTATGTCTTCAACAATAGCAGGAGCTGAGTTTGATGCTTTTGCACTCATTTTTCTCTTTGACATCTGTCTTGTATATGTTTGTAATTCTCTAGCACCTGAAGCTCTTGCCACATCTCCCCATGTCAATCTATCATCTTCAAATACAAGCTCGTCTTCAGCATCTTGCAAGTTAGCACCCATTTCTCCTACTAACCACTCATTTGAATCATCAATATCTTGCAATGAGATTGAATCAAATCTATTTTTCAAATCATGACGAGTCTTCAAAGCTTGATTATACTTTATGTAAACAAGATCGTGCAATCGTTGATGTTTTAGCTGATTTCTTCTCTTCGAGTGAATCTGTCATGTCATATAATTTAAAAATATATTAATACATATATCTAAATAAATAAATAAATTAAAACAAAAATATTTAGTAATACTTACATGCTCAAAGACACTCTAGTTTCGCTCACAACCCGAAACACTACATGTTAAACTAAGTACTTTGATAGCAAATTTCTGTAAGTTCGGGGTGGAATTTCCAAATAGACTCCACCATTCAGCTGCAAAATTTATGTTATTATTAGCAATAACATAGTAACATAATATATATGAAATTAATTATATCAAATTATTAATATCTGGAGACGTAGTTGTCCTGGATCGAACGGCAATTGGAATTCCAAAAAGACCTTCAGCGTTTTTATATAAAGATAATTCCTGAATAATCTTATCTTGAACCTCAAGGTTGGGAACTAATTTTGCAACGCACTGATATAACCCACCCAAAACTTCTGCATCAAATCCAACAGATTTAATCTTATAAAAGAATTCAGGGTTCAAATAATATCCTGCTGCATGTAAGGGACGATGAAGTTGACAATTCCATCTTTCGTCAATGATTGTAAAAATTTTCTCATATTTTTCTTCATTTTCATTAAAAGATCTTTTAATCGTCTCCTTTGCTCTATCCATAGCCTTATAAATATATCCCATTGCAGGCTTATTTTCATTATCCACCAACCGAAGGACTCGAACAAGAGGGCCCATTACCTTTAATATATAAACTACATGATTCCAAAAGGATAGCATTAAGATGATATCAGCAGCCCTCTTGCCTTTTGCTTCTTTTGCCCATTTGCTTGTCACCCATTTCTCAAAGGTAAACATATTTCTCAGAGTATGTTTTTGACGATGCACGCTCTGTAATGTCAAGAATGAAGTAGCAAATCGGGTGACACCATGTCTCACTAATTTTTTATTCCCTGTAAATTCTCTCATCATATTCAAAGCCCCAATGTGATTATAAAGAAATCCAACAACAAAAATTGCCCTTTCTAAGGTTTTCTTGATTTCTAAGATCTTTCCAATATCCTCCAACATTAAATCAATACAATGTGCTGCACATGGAGTCCAATACAAGTGTTGTCTTTTTGATTCAAGCAATTTACCTGAAACAAAGGATAACAAAAATGATAAGACTTAAGAGTTTAACATACTTAATTAAAGATAAAATAATTAACAAAATCAAAAGATGAATATTACCAGCTAAAACATAGTTGCTTCCATTGTCGGTTATGATTTGAATGATATTTTGTTCTCCAATTTCTTCCACGAAGTTGTCAAGTAAATCATATATCTTGTCTCTAGATTTTACAAAAGATGAAGCATCTATTGACTTCACAAACATAGTTCCTAAAGAACAATTAACCATGAAATTAATTATACTCCTGCGCCTCCTATCAGTCCAAATATCTAACATAATAGAGCAACCATGTGTTGCCCATGATTCTTTATGACCCTTTAGTAAGTCATTTGTATAATTCAACTCTTTTTGCAGCAATGGAACTCGCATCTCATAATAACTTGGAGGTTTTAATCCTGCACCATATCTTCCAATAGCTTCAATCATATCCTTAAAACTGTCTAAACGAGTTGTACTAAGGGGAAGACCAGCCTGATAGAAGAAGCGAGCAATGTGCTGAATTGTTCTTCCTCTTATTTCTTTATCACAAGCATCACTTATATTTGTTTGTCTAAATTTTGAGCCTCCTGCTTGCCCTTGTTGTTTCTGGGATCCTTGAAGCATATATAGATCCATCGGTCCTTTTTTACCTTTCTTAGCATTCATAACTTCTTTTCCCTTTTTTTCGTATACTCTTTTTTCACTTGGGTTAATACTCGTAGAATAATCTTCTTTTTCATCCTTGAGATGTTCAACATTGTCTTCTGGTAAATTCCCGTAAGATTCATTCTTTTGTGCCTTCTTTTCATTCATATAACTCAGCAATTCTTCTTTTACCTCAGGTGGACATTTTTTACAAGCTGCTGCATTCTTGAAATTTCCTATTAGATGTTGTTTGCACGAAAAATACCACCTCTGGTAGTCTTATCGCAGAATATGCAAGTCACTGCATTAGGATCTTTCGGATCCTTCAAATAATTATACTTCTATGCAGGATCTTTTTTTGATACCATTGGAGACTCTATTGAGTTGCTCTCTACACTTGCCATTTATGTTGAAACCTAACAATAATTTCAAATAAATAAAAATTAATAATATTAAAATCAAAATAATATATTATTAATCTATTAACAGAAAATTAATCATTTCAAAATTCAAATAAACTTAATAGTAAGAGTATACTGAGCCTGATGGAGAAACGAGGAAGCAGCGGCGAGCGGCGGCAGCAGCGGCGGCGAGCGGCGGCAGCGGCAGCGGCAGCGAGAAAGGGAAAGGGAGCGGAAGGCGCGAGCAGCGAGAGGGCTCGAGGGAGGCGCGAGCAGCGGGAAGACTCGCGGGAGGGCTCGCAGGAGGCGCGAGCAGCGAGAGGGCTCGCGGGAGGCGCGAGCAGCGGGAAGGCTCGCGGGAGGGCTCGCGGGAGGCGCGAGCAGCAGGAGGGCTCGCGCAGCGGGAAGGCTCGCGGGAGGCGCGAGCAGCGAGAGGGCTCGCGGGAGGGCTCGCGGGAGGCGCGAGCAGCGGGAAGGCTCGCGGGAGGGCTCGCGGGAGGCGCGAGCAGCGGCAGCGGCAGCGGCAGCGGCAGCGAGAAAGGGAAAGGGAGCGGAAGGCGCGAGCAGCGAGAGGGCTCGCGGGAGGCGCGAGCAGCGGGAAGGCTCGCGGGAGGGCTCGCGGGAGGCGCGAGCAGCGGCAGCGGCAGCGGCAGCGGCAGCGGCAGCGGCAGCGAGAAAGGGAAAGGGAGCGGAAGGCGCGAGCAGCGGGAAGGCTCGCGGGAGGCGCGAGCAGCGGGAAGGCTCGCGGGAGGCGCGAGCAGCAGGAGGGCTCGCGCAGCGGGAAGGCTCGCGGGAGGGCTCGCGGGAGGGCTCGCGGGAGGGCTCGCGGGAGGCGCGAGCAGCGGGAAGGCTCGCGGGAGGCGCGAGCAGCGAGAGGGCTCGCGGGAGGCGCGAGCAGCGGGAAGGCTCGCGGGAGGCGCGAGCAGCGGGAAGGCTCGCGGGAGGGCTCGCGGGAGGGCTCGCGGGAGGGCTCGCGGGAGGGCTCGCGGGAGGGCTCGCGGGAGGGCTCGCGGGAGGGCTCGCGGGAGGGCTCGCGGGAGGCGCGAGCAGCGAGAGGGCTCGCGGGAGGGCTCGCGGGAGGGCTCGCGGGAGGGCTCGCGGGAGGCGCGAGCAGCGGGAAGGCTCGCGGGAGGCGCGAGCAGCGGCAGCGGCAGCGGCAGCGGCAGCGGCAGCGGCAGCGGCAGCGGCAGCGGCAGCGGCAGCGGCAGCGGCAGCGGCAGCGGCAGCGGCAGCGGCAGCGGCAGCGGCAGCGGCAGCGGCAGCGGCAGCGGCAGCGGCAGCGGCAGCGGCAGCGGCAGCGGCAGCGGCAGCGGCAGCGGCAGCGGCAGCGGCAGCGGCAGCGGCAGCGGCAGCGGCAGCGGCAGCGGCAGCGGCAGCGGCAGCGGCAGCGGCAGCGGCAGCGGCAGCGGCAGCGGCAGCGGCAGCGGCAGCGGCAGCGGCAGCGGCAGCGGCAGCGGCAGCGGCAGCGGCAGCGGCAGCGGCAGCGGCAGCGGCAGCGGCAGCGGCAGCGGCAGCGGCAGCGGCAGCGGCAGCGGCAGCGGCAGCGGCAGCGGCAGCGGCAGCGGCAGCGGCAGCGGCAGCGGCAGCGGCAGCGGCAGCGGCAGCGGCAGCGGCAGCGGCAGCGGCAGCGGCAGCGGCAGCGGCAGCGGCAGCGGCAGCGGCAGCGGCAGCGGCAGCGGCAGCGGCAGCGGCAGCGGCAGCGGCAGCGGCAGCGGCAGCGGCAGCGGCAGCGGCAGCGGCAGCGGCAGCGGCAGCGGCAGCGGCAGCGGCAGCGGCAGCGGCAGCGGCAGCGGCAGCGGCAGCGGCAGCGGCAGCGGCAGCGGCAGCGGCAGCGGCAGCGGCAGCGGCAGCGGCAGCGGCAGCGGCAGCGGCAGCGGCAGCGGCAGCGGCAGCGGCAGCGGCAGCGGCAGCGGCAGCGGCAGCGGCAGCGGCAGCGGCAGCGGCAGCGGCAGCGGCAGCGGCAGCGGCAGCGGCAGCGGCAGCGGCAGCGGCAGCGGCAGCGGCAGCGGCAGCGGCAGCGGCAGCGGCAGCGGCAGCGGCAGCGGCAGCGGCAGCGGCAGCGGCAGCGGCAGCGGCAGCGGCAGCGGCAGCGGCAGCGGCAGCGGCAGCGGCAGCGGCAGCGGCAGCGGCAGCGGCAGCGGCAGCGGCAGCGGCAGCGGCAGCGGCAGCGGCAGCGGCAGCGGCAGCGGCAGCGGCAGCGGCAGCGGCAGCGGCAGCGGCAGCGGCAGCGGCAGCGGCAGCGGCAGCGGCAGCGGCAGCGGCAGCGGCAGCGGCAGCGGCAGCGGCAGCGGCAGCGGCAGCGGCAGCGGCAGCGGCAGCGGCAGCGGCAGCGGCAGCGGCAGCGGCAGCGGCAGCGGCAGCGGCAGCGGCAGCGGCAGCGGCAGCGGCAGCGGCAGCGGCAGCGGCAGCGGCAGCGGGTTCGATGAAACCAACTAACAACCGAACCAGGACCGAACCAGACCTAAAATCCTGGTTCGGTCGCCTTGGTTCACCCAGGCGCTCGCCGAAGCGCCCAGCGCCTGGGCTCGGGCGAGCGCCAGGCGGCGCCTGTTTGAAGCGCGCCGCCTGGGACATTAGCAAGGCGCTCGGGCCTCGCCTCGCCTTGCCCGAGCGCCTAGGCGAGCGCACGAGCGCCTTTCTTAATCACTGGTGTTCTCTAAGTATTTCTAATAGCGAATTTATGACAAAAATCATATGATTATATTACAAAAAAAAAGAAAGAAAATTCTGATGTAAACTTATTATGAATAAAATAGACTAAAAGTAAATTGACATAAGCAAACCAACTGCATCAACCAACTGCATCTTTTGCTCTCAGTCCCGGATCTTCTTGAGGTGATTTCCAACCATAATTTGGACCTAAAAATGCCTTCTCTTTTACTGATCTTTAACAATCTTGCTATTGCTGTCTTTCTCCTGTACTGGGGGAGTAAATTATTGGATGTAGATATACTTTTTTCCTATTTAATGAGAAAGGCATGAGTATTTTGAAGCCATCCTGTTGAATTCTTTTGTCATGCATGCATCATGTCCCTAAAGCTATGGATGTTTATACTATGCACTAAGTGTATGCAAAAGGTTATGTATTTTCTTGGTGTCGAGATAAATTTGTGACTCAATGATGCTTGCTTTTATTGATGCAAATTCTTGTTATAATAAGAATAGTAACCTTTTATTTTCTGATTTGTACTGCATATACTTTATATTAGCATAACTAAGAATAGTAACATATGATACAGGTTCAGTTCAAGGAAATTCTTTCCAGAAGAAACTATCACATCTATTTGGGATTGGAATGCATGCTTCAGAGGTACATATTTATTAGCAAGTTTACACAGTTATACCCCATCTATAATCAAGCTTAACTTTATCACTTAAATAAGAAATTAGCTTATGAAGTTGCATGTACTAAAATTAACTGTTAAGCTAGCAAAAGCAACCAGAAAATGATGAGAGAATAGTGATATTTGAAAGCCTGTCTTTCTAGATCTTAATTATTTATTTTTTGTTTTACTCCTCCAGCAAGAAAAGGTTTGCATACTTGTTCTAAAATCTTCCTTGCATGTGAGTGCTTTGTAAGCAACTAGTGGTTTCTTTTCTTCTTTAACTCAAAATAATTATATACTTTCTAATGTTGCTATTTGTAAATATCCATGTTAACTTGTTTTCTTAACCAGATTGAGCCATCCATTATCTATGTATATTAACATTTGGATTTTAGAGTTTAGCAAGACTTGCTGGGTGCTGATTGTACATAAATCCATGATTACTTGGAACTATCACTTGCCATGTTGGTATTTGGCCATCTGTTGCGCCACAATATATATGATAGTTAATACTTAATACTGTCATGGTAGGTTCTTTCTTTCCTCTAACTATACATTATACTGAAATATAATTTGAGTCTTTGACTTATATTTTTTCATCCATAAATCATTTTAAGATAAGGTTTCATATCTGAAGATGTCATGTCAGACAATTAACAATTATCAAGACTCAGGAGTGCTGGCTGACACAAAATTAAATAACAGCTTAAAAGTGTTGTTAGCGTGTACTAAGGTTTGTGTTATTAGTAATTTAAAATTTTTATCATTTGTTTTTCAATTAATCATAGTGAAATAGATTTTTATGTTTATATATATGATAGAATTTTCTCTTACAAGGGCCTTCTTCTTCGAAGGAAGAAGGTATCACTCTTAGAGCTTGACAACTTCAATATTTTGAGAGAAAAAGAAGAGAAATGAGAGATAGAGAGAGTTGGACAAGAGAGGAGATAGATAAGAGAATGAGACAAGGAATAGAGAAGAAGAGAGGAATTTAAGGGGATTATCATTGATAACTTTAGTTTTTCTTTAGTGCTTATAAGATTTTTAATTGTAGATTCTCATCCCCTTCCTCTTCTACTCATAAGTAGGAAATAATAGAGCTTACCACCATACAAGTTGAGGGATCAAAAGTTATTCCTGTATTCCCAAATCTCACAGACATTTATAAGAAAAAATATATAGCCTCACCTATACTACATTAGAGCTTCTTGATACTAATTTGGCTTTAACTAGCATGAAAATACAAATTTACTCCCCTCAGGCAAAAGGGTTAGTTGGGGCTCAATTGGAACTTGATTCAAGTCTTAACTTGAATCTTAACTCAATTCTTAAATTGAATCTAGTATGATTGATTCATCATCTAACTATTTTTAAGCATCAGGACTCCACGAAGCCACATAAGTGTTGTGTGGTATAGTAACAATAGATGCATATAATATTACGTTATGGCTTCTACTGAGTTTTCTAGGTTGATAAAGGGGTCTTGGGATTATTGGTACTTAGACATCTTAGATCAATGTAATTGGACTAGGATTGATTGGAACACTAATTTAAAGAAAAGCCAAATACTATCGCATGGTAAATTCTATATCATATATATAATTTATTAAATTGAAGGATATATTTAAAACTAATTATAAATATTAATGTGATTGCCAGTTGTTAAATCTTCAGGCTTCTTTCCATCCATCATCGCCAGCTATATGGATCTTTTGATGCCTGTCCATCCATAATCCATATATGGGTTAGGATTTTGTGCAATTATTTTAAAAATTTTTTGATCAAATAATTTCCATTTAGAGTTGAAGGTTGGTCCCTGCAGTTAATAAGTTTGGGTTTATACCAATGGGTTGTTGAGATGCAAGAAATTGAGGATTCCAATTTATAATATCATTAGATGTCATCCTCATACCCTTCCATATCTATTTTTCTCACTCCCTCTATCTCCATCTCAATATCCTCCGCCATCTCTCTCTCTCTTCTTTTTCTCTCACCTCACACCTTTTTTTTTTCTTGCACACTCTTCATTACAGCAACCGAGTAACAATAACAACAAGCACTATATTAGTGATAACAAGTGAGGTTATTAAAACTTTGTAGGAAATTCTCTCTTTCTATATTGTACTCTTTATCCTTTCCTCTTTCTTATTCTTTTCAACTTCTTTTCTTTCTTATTTTTATCATCTATGTTTCTGTCAGTTTGTTCATTGGCAGCGTCATTCAACTTAAATTTGTTGGATTAGCTGACCTTGATGGGAATTAGTTGTTTTTGCAGTGTCTATTTTATTAAAAAATTTTTAAAACAGAATCAAGACTGTCTAGACTTGATTGGATAAGCTTGACTGGATTGATTAGCAAAACTCACAAACCATGAAGTCATGAACTAAACTTAACCATCCTTTGGTATGGTCTACAATAAATATATGCCTTGTTTTAGTTTGTCTCTCATATGCAGTGATTTAAAAAGCATTAGGCGCCAAAAGGCGCTAAGGTCCAAAAACGCCCGAGGCGCTAGGCGCTCGCCCGAGCGAAGTGAGGCGCTAAAATATAAAAATATATAATATAATTAATAAATATAATTATTTAAATTTTTAAATAAAAATATGCTATTAAATTAATCTAATAAATACAAATACTATTACTAGTATACAATTAACAGTATATAGTATACTATTAGCAGTATACTGTATACTGTATACTATCGAAAGAGGAGAAGAGTGTAAGGGAAGAGTCGGAAGACCGAGGGTGTCGACTGAGAAGAGCGGGAGCGGTAGTTGCGAGCGACGACAGTGGCAGCGGCAGCAGCGACAGCGGGAGCGACGATAGTGGCATCGGCAGTAGCGAGCAGCGGGAGCGGGAGCGGGAGCAGAAGCGGCGAGCGGAGACAGTGGCAATGGTAGTAGAATGGTATGTAGTAGCGGCAACGGCGAGCGGCGACAGCAGCAACGGCAGTGAGCAGTGGTGGTAGTAGCGTGAACGGCGAGTAGGGTTAGGGTTGGGGAAGTCACGCTGATATCGGTGCTCAGTACCAGTTAAAGCAAAGAGATCATGTCTTCCAGCGAGTCTTTTATCCTCCTATCTGTCGATTGAACCAATTAAAGCACCGGAGACCGAACCAGACCTCAAACGCTGGTTCGGTCACCTAGTTTAACCCAGGCACTCGCCCGAAGCGCTTGGTGCCTGGGCTCAGGCGAGTGCCTAGGTGGCGCCTCTTTGAAGCGCGCCGCTTGGAAATGAAGCGAGGCGCTCGGGCCTCGCCTTGCCTCGCCCGAGTGCCTTTTTAAATCACTGCTCATATGTTATTAAATTTTAGTTTGTTCTGATGCTTTGGCCAATGTTTACTCTATCTGACTATTAAGTTTCACTAGTGCCAAGCACTGTTCAATGAAACATCAGTCATGGATGATATTTTGTGTTTTTGTATATTATACATCTACCTTCTCAAGCCAATAAAAAGGAACAAGTAATAAGAAAAAAATGGATATGCACATATACTCTTTATGAATAAATATTTGTTTTTTGATTTTAAGTATTTATATTTGTAAATAAATGATTGAAAGACATGCTTTTGGTCAAATACTGAATCTGTTAAAGAATAGTACCTGCTAAAAGATTCTTTTACATTCATAATATGTAAAATGTCTAACTTAAAAATTTTGATAGTATAATAGATAAAAAAATTGTATAAAAGCTAACAGTGAATTGTAGTGTGGAATTATAGAATATTTCATTAAGATGACTTATAAGAGATAAATAATGTTCATACCAAGAATTAAAATTTCTATCCAGTATTGATATCCATTAGTGGTCAGACCATACACTATATCAAGTGCTAGTGTTGCATCCTGTTCTCATGGCAATGGTTGATGGGAATTGAAAACACACAGTATTACAATGTTTGATTTTTCTCGTTTCCACTTTCCTTTTATTTTTTTTACCCCTCATGGTTGCCAATTGTAGCAACTACTAACCCTTTACTCTTTCTTCCTCTCGTCTTCTTTGTCTTCTTAGCAAATTCGATCCTCTATTTTGGTTTAACTGATTTGGTCTGTTCCAACTAACTTCTCACAACGAGGTTCAAAACTTGGTGGAGAATGAAGGAGCCTCGAATGATACCTGTATGGATTGAATGTTTTAGTATTAGAATCGGTTGATGCAACAGTCTATGTTCTATCATCTTTTAGATGACTAACTATAGGCTTCTTTATCTTCCAGACCGCATGGACGGTTGGATGACCTCTTTACTCAATGTTTTCGGATTGATGCAAGTAAAGAGTCTAGTCCAAGATCATATGATTAAGATAGCAACTTGGAATATAGGAATATTTTTAGGAAAAAGACAAGATTTGATAGATACAATGATTAGAAGAATAAACAATTTTTGTTTAAAGGATACTAGAGAAAAATTTAGAGTTTGATCACTCTTGGAAAAATAAAAAATAGAAGTGCAAGCATTGTTGTAAAGAAGAATCTAAAGGACAATATTGTAGATGTGAAGAAATTTGGGGATAGAATTATAGCTTTGTTTTAGGAGGAGAAATTTTGAATGTTATAAGTGCTTATGCCCCCTCAAATTGGGTTGGATAATTAAACCAAAAGAGAATTTTGAGATCAATTGAGACCAACAATTTGTAAACTTATTATTAGAGGAGATATGCATGGACATGTAGTAAAAATATGTTGTGAATTTAAAGGAGCACATGAAGGCTTTCGTTATGAGGATAGAAATGAAGAGGATTGTATGACTTTAAATTTTTTTAGATGTTGTAATTGTTAATACTCACATAAAAAATGGGATGAAGATAGACCATAGTCATACTGTAGTCTCTGGTGTCTCCATACCGATTGGTATTATTAAGCTTGAGGTTGCAGTGGCCTCATATCAGATGGTAGTATTAAGCTTGAGGTTATATTCCATACCAGATGGTAATATTAAATTTGAGGTTATAGCGGCTTCATACCAGATGATAGCAATGCTTTAAAAAGTGCTAGGCGTCAAAAGTTATCAAGAACTCAAAATGTCAAAGGTGCTAGGCGCTTGCTTGAGGGAAGCGAGGCCCTCCAAAATATTATAATATAAAAAATATGTATTATAATTAATAAATATGATGATAAAAATAACCACATCAAATTGAAATCATGTAATCGACTCGAAATATATATTATAGGATGTAATTCTTTGATTGCTATGCCTAATTTGACTAATAATTTGAGCTCAATCCTATTTGATAGGTGATTTTCGACCCAAATCTAGAAATGGATGAGTCAATTGGCATCTTGACGTAACAAAATTGAATAAAAGTGCTATTTATTATGAGTTAGTATTTAATGCGCTACTTATTACTACTTAGTGTACTACCTATTGCTACGTAGTAGCTATTTAGTGCTTCTCACAGCACACTAATTACTTCTCACGTTCATCATGCATCGCATCTTGGGCAAGAGAAAAGGTATACCATGAAAGAGAAAGTAAAGAGATCATGTCTTCCAGCGAGTCTTCTATCCTCCTATTTGTCGCCTTCAAAACGTTATCTTTTCGTCTTCCAACGAGATCACTTCTGTCCTCCCATCCATTGTGTCTTTTGCCATCCAATTTCGCCTTCAAAACCCTATCTTTTTGCCTTCTAACGAGATCACATTTTCTGCCCTCCTTTCCGTCGTCGAGCACAGTTCAATTCTTCGTTGCTAAGCATTGATCGATTTCGTTATATTCGCCTTCAGATGAGTGTCCTCCTTTTCGCCTAGATCCCTTTCTCTTCCAATCTCATCCTTTCTCTTACAATTTCTTGCGCTACACCACTTTCACTTGGGAGCTCACCTAAGGCGATCGACACTTGGGCTTAGGCAAGCTCCCAGGCGGCGCTTCAGTGAATCACATCACCTGGAGGTCGTGTGAGGTGCTTGGACCTCGCCTCGCCTCAACTCACTCAAGCACTTAGGCAAGCGCCTATTTAAAACACTGGATGGTATTATTGGGAAAGATCTTCATTTGCTATGGTTTAACACAATGATAATATTATATATTTGTTGTTGAAAAATGAAAGTAGAAAAAGATAGTAGTAGGCAGTGTGAAAGCTAGCTAAGATATATTAATGTTATATGGGATGATGACTAATAAGATTATGAGCTTAACAAATGAGATTGTTGGAGAATATACAAAAGATTGGTGGTGGTGTGAGGAAGTTCAAAAAGCAATTATTACTTAAAAATTTATATTTTAAAAATTTATAAAATTATAAAAATAAGGAGAAATAAACAAAACTAATAGAGCTTCTAGTATTGGTAGGATATAAGGCTAGTGATAATTTACGTAAGAATGGGAGAAAAGATATATCAAATTACTAAGGTTAGGGGAAAAAAGTAAAGATTTAGGTAATATTATATGTATTAAAGATGAAAAATCAAAGAATACTTATTAATGATAATAAAATTAAGGAAAGATGAAGGAATTATTTTTATAAATTATTTAATAAATATTCTATAATTGTCGTAGATTTTGTGATCAATAGATCTATTATAAAATTAGAGCTTTTTAGGTGAATGTACGTTGAAAAAAATAAAAATAAATAAGAGTGTGAGGCATAATGGTATCCCTATTGAGGTATGGAAGAGTTAAGGAGACCAACTAGTTTATTCATGAGATTATATGATTTATAAAGGTGTCTGATGAATGGAGAAAGAGCTCTTTTGTATCAATTTATAAGAATAAGGGTTATATCCATAATTGTTATTATGATTCATCCTATGAAAATTTAAAAAAGTGATTGAAGGTCGAATATGAATGTTGAGAAAAAATGATTGAAGGTCGAATGGTTTAAATAGGCACTCAGGCACTCACCTAGGCGCTTGGGTGAGGTGAGACAAGGCCCAAGTGACAGCTTCAGTGAAGCGCCACTTGGGTGCTCTCTTGAACCTAGGTGCTGGGCGCCTCGGGCGACTGCCCAATTCAAATGCATCAATCAAACCAGGATTTTAAGTCTAGTTTGGTTAAATAGAAGTTAATTGGTTTGATTGAACCAACTAGCTACTTTCTTTAATTGCACCTACAAAACCCATCCCCTGCACCCTTGCGCGACCCTAAGCCATCAACCGTAGTGCAACTTCTGTTGTTGCCGCTGATGCTTCCTCTGTCGCTGCCTCCATCGTCACCGCACAAGACTGAGGCTTCCTCTGTCATTGACAGACAGGTCCGATAGCTTAGCCTTCATGCACAGTTCCTTCTGCTATTGTTGCTTTCGTGTGTAGCTCCTTCTATCATCGAGGGAGAGGACCGCAACTTCCTCTACCACCAACGGATACCTTTGAAGCTTTCTCCGCCCATGACGTTGTTGTCCGTAGCTTCCACCGTTGCTGTTGTCTGTAGCTTTCGCTGTTGTTGCTGTTGCCATTCGTAGCTTCCTTCGTCTTTGCTGTTGCCATCCACAATTTCCTCCACCGTTGCTGCCATCGTCTTAAAGTTCCTCTATCACCGCTGCCCTTTCCTTCTCCACTTTCTAGTGTCGATGACTCTTTTTTACCCCTCTAACTATTATAAACAGTTCTTTTCTCCCTCTCTAACTACTGTTAATAGTATTTTAATTTATATAATCATATTTATTAATTTTATTGTATATTTTTATATTTTAATATTTCAGAGCATTAAGCTTCACTCGAGCGAGTCCCTGGGCACCTCAAGCATTTTGGGACCTTGGCATCTTTTGGTACCTACCGCTTTTTAAATCACTGATATAAAACTTTAACAAAAAGTGATTAAAAATCAAATAACATATGAAACAAATATCTTTGAAAATCAATTTGGTTTTATGCTAGGAATAGCAATAATAGAAGTTATTTAATTATTAGGACTATTAATGAAAAATATATTAAAAAAAACAATGATTTGTATATAGTTTATATTAATTTAAAGTACTATGGTAGACTTCTTAGAGATTTATTATGGTGAATGTCAGAAAAGAAAGATGTATCTACTAATTATATTGATGTTATAAAGGATGTATGATAGTGAAGTCATTAGTATTAGAATTATAGGGAGTGTCTAGTGAGTTACCTTGTACTATAGGACGACATAAAATCGACATTAAATCCTTATATTTTTTCATTGGTAATGGATAAACTTATTAGTTATTTAAAAGATAGATCATCATTTATAGATTAGATCTCCCTAGTGTATGTTATTTGTGGATGATATTATTTTATTTGATGAAAGCTTGAATGAAATTAATTTTAAACTTGAGCTATAGAGAAAATCTTTATTATATTATGTAGTATAAGGAAAACTTGAGCTAGAGAAAATCTTTATTATATTATGTAGTATAAGGACTGAATATAGATTACATAGTACTAAGACTGAATATATGAGATATAATTTTAAAAATACCAAGAATAGACTTAAGATATAATTAATTGGATGGACAAGAACTTTTATTAAGTAAAAGTTTTATGTGTTTATAAGAACTTCTAATTAGATGGATAAGATGTAGAGATTGATGAATATGTTATTCATAGAGTAAAAATTAGATGATTAAAATTACATGTTGAGAGTTTTGTGTGATTAATGGGTATATTTGAGAACAAAATAAAAATTTTATTAGATAATTGTTAGACCAACAATACTTTATGGATCAAAGTGTTGAACAATTAAAATACAACAAATATAAAATTTTTGTTACTGGTATGAGAACGTTTTGAAGAATACGTGGAGTTACTAGTAAATATAATAAAAGAAAATTATTTTCATTTGTAAATAATTAGGTGTAGTCTTGGTAGAGTATCAAATGAAAGAGAATTGCTTAAGATAGTAGGAACATGCACTATACCTGCAAATATTGTTCTTAGAAAAATGAAATGATTGCTATTAATAGTAGAGTGCGAGGAGAGGTGAAGGAAGACCTAAGATCTTAATAAAAATTGTAAACAAAGATTTACATACTCTTAACTTAGATATGACTTTTTATAAATTTTGATGTCTCAGAAGATCCATATAACCGACCCCATATAGTTGGGACCTTACAATTCTTTTGTTATTATTGTTGCTGTTGTTTTGTTAACTTTTTAATCATTAATCATTGACCACTTGGATGACTTTTAAAATTCTTTATCATGTTTGTCACTTGGTATTATAACTTTCCAAGTGTAAATAGTTACAAAAGTAGACTTGAAGGACTCCTCAAATACAAGTTAATTGTCCTTGATGTGATTCTTGCCATCTTAGTTGATATCAGAACCAATAATGAATTGCAAGTTGACACAGTTGCAATTACTTGGACTCTCTCATTGGTTTCAAATTGTTTACACCTATGTTACAAACCAAGCAATATCAGAATGATATGGATCAACAATAGGATGCTCTTTATGGTGTCCAAAATTGTTTAGAAACTTAGTCTATTCATGGTATAAAATAACTAGCATAGGAGCCAGCATAGCTCAGCAATATAATTGCCTGGCTAAACCTTGTATCCTGTGTCAGAATTAGTCACTGTGGAGCTACTTTAGATGTTTAACAATCTCAACATGTTAACAAAGCAAGCATAGTACACTGCTACTTTTTAACTGGAGGTTTAGTTCTACAAAATGAATGTGTTAGGGTAATGTTTTGTTGAAGCCTCATGTTCTTGGTTGACCTTTTATTGATGACATAACCCTAATTAAAGAAAAGAAAAGGGATTAAACATGAATTTAGCTTATCTTTTTATTCTTATGTATAGTATATTTGTGTTACTATCAGTTTGTCAGCGCATTCTGCATGGAAGTATTTGAATTTATCTCTTATCTTCATGGCTGACTAAGATGATTTTGTTGCAACCATTATGTGATGACCAGTACTGCTATCTAGTCTCATTTGTATTTAAAGCTTTGGTTTCTATCCTAAGACAAGTATTTTTAACACACAACGTGCAGTATCAACACTAACTATAAAAGCTTATACTTCTTTTTATACGTTGGTTGGTAACTTCTGAAAATCATGTGGAAAGAAATATAATTATCTTATGAAAAAATTGTGTTCTTTGCTTTGTTTTTTGATATCAATATAAACTCATATATACAATATCTCTTTAGTTATTATCAAGAAAGGCTTTTTTGACATGATTCTTTGAATCCAAGAAATCCATATTTTTTAACTTTTGTCCAATGTTTACAATTCTTAGAACATTTGGAAGTTGTACTTCTCTGAATCTACACTTGATTTCAATGTGTTGGCAAAATAATGTGCAATTTTTTTTGTTTAGATGCACTAAATTGAGTTGAGTTTTGTTTGTTTATTGGAGACCTCATGTCTTATTCTTCATGATAATTTCCAGTATTAGTGGTCTTCATATTCTTAGGTCTTAGCAATAACAATATTTGTTATTGCTTGAAACAAGAAAAAGATCAAGTGCATCTTTCTTTCACTCAAATAATATCAATCTTCCCATTTTGAATATTATCCTTCTTGGGTTCTCCTATTCCTATTATCTTGCAACTTTCATGGGGAATTTTTTTGTGCACGTTAATTGAACATACTATTTGTTGGGTTTTAATTGAGTGCAGAACATATCTAACACCATGTAGTTTGACGAACATGCTTCTGACAGTTGAGAGACGAAGATATTCAGTGATTCATTTTAATTTATTGTTCTTCCCTATGTTTTACTGCAGTCTAAAGATAAGTCTACTGGTGTGCATCATGATGGACCTACTCAAAGGGCGTCTGCCCTAGCGGCACTTTCATCTGCATTTAATCCATCTTCAGGCACGAAAAATACAGCACCAAAGCCTTCAAGGTCAAACCAAGGGTCACAGCGAGCAGCTGCTGTTGCTGCGCTGTCTTCTGTTTTAACTGCTGAACAAAAGAGGGGGGATTCAGAAACCTCCACAACAACAATTAGCAGAAGTCCTTCCCCTACTCCAGATGTTACTGCAAATGGTAATGTCTATCAATCATCCCATGTAGTATAAGTAGGTTATCTTATATGATTGATGATTGCTAATGGCTGCATCCATCTCCTAAATGCTTTTTGTTTTCTTTTTCCACAAGAAAAAGTGTATGCCATTTTTTCAAAAACAACTTAACGTTTGATGTGAGGTATTGGAGAACATGCGCCAATTGCCTGGGTGAAAATTATAGCTTATTGTCCCATAGAATCAGTAAGCCTGGAAAACCAGCCTTATTTTTAGATGAGATAAAAGACCTTCTAGATGAGATGAGAGATGTACTCTTAACTCTAATGTTTGTAATTGAGAATATTTCTGACCATCATTACCTGCTGCAGATTCTACAAAGATTAAAATGATGGGCTCGGAGTCGGAACATTCCTTTGAGCTTTCATCAGAGAAGGAACCCATAGAAGGAGATGGCTCTGTATCAGAGAGCAATGATGGAGATTCTGAGGTGACACAGGAACCAAAGATGGATGAAAACGGGGGTGAAACTACATTCAGTTATGAGCGCTTGAAAGCTAAGTCTAGTGATCCTGTCAGCGGAATTGACTACAAACAAAGAGAGGTAGTGCAAACCAAATTTCTTTTGCTTCCATACATTGCTTTGCCTACAAGAGATTTAGAGGTGATCTTGGTTCTATTCAACTTCTCGAATATTTAGGCCTACTTATCTGATGCCGAGTTTGAGACAGTTCTGGGTATGACTAAAGAGGCATTTTATCAACAACCCAAGTGGAAACAGGATATGCAGAAAAGAAAGGTGGATCTCTTCTAAGCTTTTTTTTGCATCCTCGAGCCACAGAACCTATTCAGCTGATTCTGCTTCGTCTTTGGTATTTGGCTCCTTGTTGATTTATCTCACTGAGTGATTTTGCTTTGCTATTTATTGATCATCAATGCTTCATTTTTTCAGGTGGGTTTTAAGATCACCAGGCATTCATTTATTTGTAGCGATCATCCAAGTCTGACTACTCTTAGAATATAGTTTGTATGTTATAGTTTGTTCCTGTAATGGTCCATATTGTACATAATTTGTGTTTGATACATATGGATTGCCCTTAGGCTATGTCATATTTATCCATGACGTATTCAGAATGTGGAACACATATTACTGCTACAAAAACTCTTGATCTTAAATTTTTATTTTATTCTAGTGCAATCAGTGCAATGGCCAACAAATGTGCACCAATTAAAATGCCAATGCAGGTGATCCAGAGCTCACAAGATAAATTGATATGTTAATATTGGTTAGCCCAGTGGTGCTGTCCTAGGATCCACCCGGGATTAAATTGGATATGGATTAATTTCTGATCTCCCTTCTGAAAATTGCAATCAAGAATATAATTATAATGTCAAATTAATCGTAAAGTAAAATTGATATCTAAGACAAACTAAAAAAATAAGAAAATTGAACAACAATAATAAGAGCCATAACAGTGCAACAATGGTTCGGCATACGTTGCCTAAACCCTAGGGCTTTCCTTCTACATCCTCCTAGCCTTCCTCTTGATCTTCATAATACACATCCCAGAAACCCCTTTGTGGAAAAGAGTAAGAACTCTCAAGTCTGTCTTCCTTGTCTTCCAAAATGTCGAGTAAGTTTGTTTTATAGAGCACGCAATGTCGAGTAAGCCTTGTTCTTGATTGCATGGGGAGAAAATTTCCCACCCTTGGAAAAGAAAGAAGCTGCTCCCACATGAATTCAATTGCTTAGGTTACTGTTAAAATTGATTCAACCTAGTATTCTCAGCCAGATTGCTATTAGGATTGGATTAGGAACCCTTTACAAATTGATACAATGTGAGAATCCATGGAAAGTTTGTTATAGCATGTGTCCTGGTTGATTTTTTAAAATATTTTTTTAGGGAGTGTAGATTAGGGAAGGTGGCTCTTTATTTTCACAGTCTATAGCTTTTGAAAATAATTAGATATAATTTAGATAGAGGATAAAATAAAAGATAATATTTAAGATAATATTGACATATACTCGTATAAATGTAATAGTTAGAAGAAGTAAATGTAATAGTTAGAAGAAGTAAGATGAATACTATTAGTGATACAAGGAGAGATAGAGGAAGACCTGAAAAGATCTTAATAGAAATTATAAATAAATATTTAATTACCCTTAACTTAGCTAAACATATAGTTTTTTATAGATCTTAATAGTGGTAAAAGATTAATGAAGCTAATCCCAAATAGTTGGGACCTATGACTTTGTTATTGTTGTTGTTATTTATAGATTTTTCAAGAAAACATTCTCCATCTAATATTAAGTGACCATAATATTTCAGAAGATTGCTCTCCATTTGATACTTTGACATCCAAACTTTTAGGTCATATTAGAATAATTTTAGTGGATATAATTATTGGATTTCTCGATAAAGTATTAAAATAAGAAATACATTTATTTTTTCAAATTAGTTGTATCATAGGACGTGCATTGAGGTTATATAATGGTTCTTAAAGGAGGAAGATATGTCCATGCATGTGTTGAAATAGATCTCTCAATTCCTTTCAAGTATTTGGATTGAAAAATCTCATTTCAATAATTTTAAAATTATTTGATATGAAAGTATTCCATCCATATATTTTAAATATGGTTTTGTTGGTCATAAGTTTTTATTTTTTGCAAAGAAAATAAGATGTTATAAATAAAAAAATCAGCCACCTCTAATGCACCTAACTCCGTTCATATCACTATGAATTAAAAAAATCGATGAGGAGATATCTCCCTGCCAAGTACAATCAAGACTTGAGTTTCTAGCAAAGTTGGCAAATCAATTAGTTGGATGATTTCCATCCCTTCAGATATATTAAATGAACAATCCAAAAAATGCTTTGTAAGGAATAAAATATTATTGATCACAATAGAAATGTTCCAAGCTGGCATTGAGTCATTTATTAAAATATCCACAAAAGTTTGAGAATCAGTCTCCGTTGCTAGTCTTGTAACTCATAATGCTAGTCCTTTGCATCCCATTCAGAATTGCCTATGCTTCACACTATGAAGCATTGCTACTCGTCTATTTCCTCTACCCACAAAGAATACAAAAGATTAGAATCTCTCAGAATAAATCCACAACCCTCAACTACTTGTGATCCTCTCAGTAGGTGGAGTCCATTTGATAAGGATTTGATCTATCTTGTTTACTCTACCAGGCTAGTTAGTGAGCACGTTAGAATGAAATATAGCAACAATCCTACAAATGAAGGGTCAAGGATTTGTATATCTGTTAGAAAATAATTTCTTCCAAAGAAACTATAGGACCGTAGCAAAAAAGGCCCTAACACGTTTCATGCCAATAGATCCGAGCTGTCGACCCTGACTAAGCCACTCTCCATCTATCTAACAATCAAAATTAGTGACCAACTCCCACATATATTTGGCATAAGTGCATTGAAGGAAAAGTTGTTCAATAGTTTCATGGAACAGGATTGACACTAATTCCAAGTGCAACAAGCCTATCGAGGCTGTAACATAGGAGCTTTCAATAAAAAATCTTAATGTGCGGCCAAACTGAAAGATTAAAAAACATTGCTACCCTGCCCATATATCATTAGGCTCACACTTAAGAGACTGCAAATATCTAAAGACAGATTTCTAGAATTCTTTCTGATGGTTCTTTAAGTCACACTTTGACTAGGTATTTCATCACCCTTGTGTCTTTTCAATTATTTTATGTGTCTTTAAGTGTGGCTAATGTTACTTTCTTGCTTGTGTCTTTATAGGTTACGCAGACAACTGTAACTATTGAGTATTATGACATCGAGTAATATAATTTGAGATTGTCTAGTTCTTTAGAGACTGAGGTGGATTTTTCTTCTATTAGGGGATATTGTTTCTCCTCTTTTATTATCTTGATAATAAAATAAG
Organism: Musa balbisiana; assembly: GCA_004837865.1. Classification (NCBI taxonomy): domain Eukaryota; kingdom Viridiplantae; phylum Streptophyta; class Magnoliopsida; order Zingiberales; family Musaceae; genus Musa; species Musa balbisiana. Next base: position 34,923,816 of record CM017197.1, read on the forward strand.
AAAGACGTGAAGAAGTAAAGGATCTCCTTAGTTCTTCGTTGCTTTGACCAATTCCAATATTAATTGTGAATCTTCGTTATACTATTGGAGGTCAAAAGGATCATTCCCTAATTCCTATGGCCCATAGCTTGACACATCACAATTTTAGCCGTATATTATAATGAACATATATAAGTTTCTCTAGTTGTCTATATGATAATTTGTTGCAGACCTTTGAGTGAATCAAGATAAACATTGACCAATCATATTCATAAACACTCTGTTATCCTTTGTGAAAGTACACATACCATAATCATTCTTAAATTGAGTGCAAGTCCTCTAAATTGTAACCACAACTCAATTGTAAAAAAATATAAATAGGCCTTTCTTAGTATAATATCATTAATATCAATTTTAATAAATAGGCTTTTCTTAGTATAACATCACTAATATCAATTTTAATTTACAATAAAAAATGGGTGTATTACTTTCCCTTATCAGGATTGATATTATATTGATACTATATAGCTACATATCTTCAAAGAATGAACCAATGCATTTTTGAAATAGTCGGCCCCCATAAGAGTCTCCACTTCATCACCACTTTGTGGCAAGAGTTAGTATATAAAATTCTTATAGTGTCTATATTTCAGACACTTTGAACTATAACTAATATGACAATAGAAATATAAATAATATATATATTATCTTTCATATTATTTATGATATGTATGCTTCGTAAATATGATAAATGATATGTTTATATTTTTAACTTTTAAGATTGAAGTATATACTTTACAAAAAATATAATTCTCAGTGTTTTACAAAATATTAGCTGAGCATACATAAGCATTAATATTTATGTTAAGTATAGTATAATAAATCAAAATATATTAGTGGACTTAAATATGAGGTTAAGTTATGATAATAAGTATGTATATAATGACTAGAAGTGATGGTTGAATTTTAATCGGTTTTAAGTGAATCACAAGGCTTGAATGAGTTTGACCATGATTAACACAAAGAACTTTGAGTTTTAAATATTATATATGTGGAGGATCATAAGCTACTTAGGCATAGATAGTATAATTAAAAAATAAATGAAGATGCAAATCAAAGAGGAGTATGAGTTTAGATAAAAAAATGTCACCTTTGTCAAACCAAATTAGACTTAGTTAAGGTTGCGATAACTTTGAAAAAAAACTTTAAATGATGAGATTGAATCCTAGATCTCAAGGTAATCTCTTAGCACATTTAATTTATTTTAGCCTCATCCTCTTTGCTAACCTGATTGTTGAATCTCAGATTTTGATGATGAAACCAGTTGATGAGTATTTATAATTTGATCTGTATTTTGTATGACATAGGATGCTTCGATCAAGATGAGACAATTAAAGCAGGAAGAATCATGTTGGGCTGGAGGAACATGTCAGAAGATTGAACGTCGAGCTAGAGGATCGGTCGACATATCAACAGAAGGCTTTGGGCCATGGATTCGGGCATCGGACCAAGAAGAGCGGATATTGCGCCAAGGATATCGGAGTTGCGGAGTCAACTGGCCGATTGGGCAATAGACCGTAAGTGAGAACGTTGCGCTGAAGAATCGGACGAAGTGTCGATGGACCAATGACATGCCGAACAACATGATTCATGCTTAGTATTAATTGTCTAGATCGAAGTGTGTGTTTACATATGCAGGATTAACTATAGTAGCAAGACATAAAGCAAAATGAAGTCTCAGAGTCAAGAACGCGATTTCGTTGGGAGTTCGAGAGTTCGTTGGAAGTCCGGACGTTCGTCAGAAGTTCCGCTAGAACTAACCGAGAAGTCTTAAAACTTGCCAAAGAAGCTCATCAGAACTCGCCAAGAAGATCGTCGTGAAGTCCAGGAGCTTGTCGGGAGTCCGCTGGAACATTGCCAAGAGATCGTCGGAAGTTCGCCGGAAGATCGTCGAAAGCTTACCGGAAGAAACTAGACTTACAAACTTGTTTAGCTTAGTAAATGTCTTAGATTTCATAGTTAGCGCATAATTGAGATTGGATTTAGGTCAACCCAATTAGGGGATAGTTGAGCCCATGTAAGGACTGTGTTGGGCCCAATGAAAGGTCTAAACAGTGACCCAAGAGGTGACAACGTCATGGCACAGTATATGAGACTATCAGGCGGTGGTACCGCCTAGACACAACCTCTGAGAGGCTGCAGGCGGTGGTACCCGCCAGTCTGGGCAGTGGTATCGCCCAATGGCAGGGTGCTAGGTGGTGATACCGCCCAATGCAGTGTCAGTGTCAAACTAACACTAGTGGTGGTACCGCCCAGCACAGGTGGTGGCACCGCTCGTACCTAGGAAACCCGGGATGGGAAGTTTTTAGGCTTCAAGTTTGAATCAACTTGAGGCCTATAAATACCCCTCTCATCCTTGGTTAAGACACATAAGCACAAAGAATTTAAAAAGGGAAAAACGTTGTTGCAATCTCTTGTGAGAATCCTCCTCTTCTAGTCTAAGTGTTAGAATAGTTTGAGAGAGGAGTGAGTGCTTATAAGGGTTCTATCCTAAACCGTAAAAAGGAGAAGAGGGGTGTAAAAGGGTAGTTGATCTTTGCCCGTTGAAAGAAGATTGATAGTGGATGTCGGTGGCCTCGACGGAAGAGGAATCGACGAAGTGGATGTAGGTCATGACGACGACCGAACCACTATAAATCTGGATTACTTTTCAATTATGCAATTTACATTACTGCAAACCTCCTCAAGCTTTTCTTTACATTTTGTATGAAAGTTTTCGAGTTCAAAGTTTAGCATTTCCGAAATCGATATTCAACGTACGAAAGAATTTTCCGAAACTGACGTGATTTTACCGCTGCATTAATTCACTTCCCCTCTTAGTGTCAACTGATTTCCTAACAATTGGTATCAAAGCCTCATGATTTCTCATTTGGTTTAACACCCAAAAGAAATGGCTCTTTTCGTCTTTCAAGAGGGACTTTCTCTCATTCATCCTTCCTTGTTCAATGGGACGGACTACACATATTGGAAAACTTGAATGAGAGTTTTCTTGCTTTCTTTATATTTAAATTTATGGAACATTATTGGAAATAGTTTTCAAATATCTTCTCTTCCAATGAACTATTGGAATGATTTGGAGAAGAAGATTTTTTCTTTAAATGCTAGAGCTATGAATGCTCTATTTTGTGCCTTAGATAAAACCGAATTTAATCGGGTTTCTACTTGTGAAACGACTTTTGATATTTGGCATACTCTTGAAATCACACATGAATGCACTACTAGAGTTAAAGATTCTAAAGTTAATCTTTTAATACATGATTTTGAACTTTTTCGAATGAAGCTAAGATAAAGGATACGCCATTAGATTTGAATCCAATACTTGCATTATTAAACAACCACACAAAAACACCTCTATGATTGCCCTTAAATAAAATAATGTATACATTATTAACAATGATGATTTTGTAACAAAATATGTTTTTCAGTTTTGAATGACGATGCTTGGCTTTGGCATAGGAGATTAGGTTATGCTAGCGTAAAACTAATCTCTCAAATCTCATCCAAAGATCTTGTAAGAGGTATTTCTAATATTAAGTTTGTTAAAAATAATATGTGTGATGCATGTCAAATAGGAAAACAAATAAAAGGTAGTTTCAAACCAAAGAATCAAATAAGCACCTCTAGGCCATTATAATTGATCCATATGGATTTGTTTAGACCAATTGATACATCAAACTTAGAAGGTAGTAAATACGCTTTTGTAATTGTGGATGATTATAGTAGATACACTTGGACATAGGCACACAAAAATGATTGTTTTAGATATTTTTCTAAGTTTAGTAAACTTGTTCAAAATGAAAAAGGCTTTATGATTTCATCAATTCAGAGTGATCATGGTGGCGAATTTCAAAACCATGATTTCTAAAATTTTTGTGAATCTAATGGATATAACTATAATTTCTTTACTCCAAGAAATCCTCAACAAAATGGGGTAGTAGAAAGAAAAAATAGAAATTTACAAGAAATGACAAGAACCATATTAAACGAATATAGTCTACCCAAATACTTTTGGGTCGAAGCCATTAATACAACATGTTATGTCATGAATAGGATTCTAGTAAGACCATTACTTTCTAAAACTCCTTATGAATTGTGGAATGATAAAAAACCCAATGTTTCGTACTTTAAAGTTTTTGGTTGTAAATGTTTTATCTTGAATGAAAAAAATGCCTTAGGAAAGTTTGATGCAAAATCCGATGAAGGCAGTCTTTTGTAGCCAAGAAATTATGGCTGTAGGGCTGCCATGGGCTGCAGGTGCCCGATATGACCAGAACTCTTAGCTGCTTGGGCAATCCCTGCGACCAAGAAACCCTAACCGCCAGGGGTGCCCCTTGCAGCTAGGAAACCTAGCTGTAGGGGCTGCCATGAAGCATGTTGAGGGCAACCATACTGCTCTCATTCTTGTTACTTATGGCTAGGCCGAGAGCAGTAAATTGGAGCTCTCGGCCAAGGCTGGTCCAAGGGGCAGCAACAATTGCTACCCTTTCTTCCCCTTTAGTGTTAATAAATTTATCATCAAAAACCCTATCTAAAACACCTCTTAATAGCTAAAAAAGGTGCAACACAGATTTTGTTGGGAAATCTTCGGGGGGCGACATCGCATGCGCAGCAGAAGAACAAGAAAACAAAATCCCTAATTTCCCAAAAAGATGTTCATCATCGTGCGAAGATTAGTACGCAAAAATCCGTAAAATAAACTGCATATAGAATAGATTATGTTACCTAGGGAGATCGTATATCCCTGTTTCCTTACAGATCTCTAGGAGAGGGTGAAGGAGGTCAAGTGTCCTCATCTCTAGCGGTAATCCACACAACAGGCTGCGACGACGCTCCTCAAAACTCCAGGCCTGCTCTGAGGTGGAGAGGGGGAGGAGAATAAGAGAGCCAAGCAAAGGCTCTAGCCTATGAGGCTTTGAAACCTCTTATTTATAGAGGTCCCCTATTAAACCCTAATGGATCCTCCCCTATTAGGTATTGGATTTGTATCCAATTACCCAAGCCTCTTAGATTAGTGGATCTCTATCCAATAATCTATCATGGGCTTTTATTGGATCTCATTTATAGGATCCAATAATTCAGGGGCTTATTGGATATCCAATAAGATAGGGGCTCTGGCGGATATCTCATATCCGAACCTCTACTCATCGCAATGCCTACCATATGGTATGTGACCCTCTAGGCCCAATATCGAGCTGGCTGTGAGTCATACCTGTCAGAACTCCTTCAGACTTAGTAAATTATTATCTCTATAATAATTCACTCGACTCATTGACTACAAACGTATTAGGCCACTACGCCGTGGTCCCCATACGATACAGGGGAATCCAATCCATTGAACCTGTCTTGTTAGGATCAAGAGCACTAAGAGGGAGGGGTGAATTAGTGCAGCGGAAAACTTTCGACGATTTAAAATGACATTCGTATGATAAGAACGATTTCGGTATGAAAGTCGATTCAAAAATTGCTTTAACTTAAGATCAAGCAAAGTGCAGTTAAAGTAAAGCTGTGGAAGTAGTTGCAATTAAGATAGAGAACAAAATGTAAATGCAAACCAAGATTTAGAGTGGTTTGGTCAATCTTGACCTACATCCACTTTTGGCTTCCTCCTCCGATGAGGTCACCGACGTCCACTAGAGACCTTCCTTCAATAGGCGAAGGCCAACCACCCTTTTACAGTTTCACTCCTTTTGACAAGCTTAGGAGACAACTCTTACAGATTTTTCACTCCTCTCTTGAATGATCAAAACTTCGAAGAAAAGAGGGAGAAGAACTTCTAGCCTTTTACAACACTTTTAAGCTCTCAATATCTCAGAATAAATGCTAAGTTTCGGTGCCCTTTCATGCATGAAAGGGTGGGGTTTATATAGGCCCCAAACTGATTTGAATTTGTAGCTCAAAAATGTCATTTCCCATATTTTCGGGGTCCTAGCGGTACTACCGCCATAAATGGGCGGTACTACCGCCTGACAGAGCTCGGAGACCGAGCTCGAGCGGTACCACCGCCTGATAGGGGTGGTACTACCGCCTAGTCTCACTCGGAGACTGAGCCCAGGCGGTGCCACCGCCCAGTCTCACTCGGAGACTGAGCCCAAGCGGTGCCACCGCCCAGCCTTACTTGGAGACTCAGCTCCTGGGCGGTGCCACCGCCGACCCAGGCAATGCCACCGCCAGCTAGGAAATCTAGGTCCGAATGGGCTGATCCATTCGGCCCAATTTGGGTCTATCAAGGGCCCAATTGCCCCAAGATTAAGTTAATGGGATCACCTCCCATTTCTAACTTAATCATTATGCTAACTATGATATTTTTCAAGACATTTACTGCAACTTGCTCCGGTGCGTCAATCGCTTCTTCCGTCGAGCTTCCGGCGAACTTCTGGCGAACTTCCGGTGATCATCCGATGAACCCTCGGCGATGCTCCGGCGGACTTCTGGCAAACTCCTGGACTTGCGACGATCCACTTGGCGAGTTCCGATGAGCTTCTTTGGCAAGCTCTTGGACTTCTCGGATTTGTTCCCGTAGAACCTCCGATGACCGTCCGGACTTTCGTCGAACTCTCGAACCCCCAACGTGATCATAGTCTTGACTTCGTCACAACTCTTGCTGCATGTCTTACTTTCATCGTAGTTAATCCTACACACTTATCTCAACATATGGATTAGATAACAAATGACAATTGACTTCATCATCAAATCCGAGATTCAACATGTCTGTCCTCATTTACCATATACCTATAGTCCCTCATCTATCTAATATCCCAGAGACCGTATATCGGGCATAGTGCTGTCAGACCCATATGGTTTCTTCTTGAGTCTTGCTCTAATCAGATTCTCCTAGAGAACTCTTTCTCTCTCAATCCGAATGACCCTAGCTAGGGATTTGTCTGAGCAAGAATACATGGGATATTCCTCTTATGATGCTGAGAGTAGATGATCCTCTATCGACACTCAATAGCCCTCGTAAGGTTGACTACCACTCCCAATGACCAGCTGTACTAGATCTAGGATATCCAAACCTATAAGTCTAGTATCAAAGAGTAGAGCGCTCATACAGGACATCCTTGGTGTCTCAAGTCTAAGGACCAAATACACCACTAGGACTATGGAATCACTGTCTGACAATAAGGCATAATTAACCATCCAGCATTCCATAAGCGGATCAATCAATGAACTCATTCTCCAATGAGCACATGTACTATATCCCTAGTGTCCCCACACAAGCAGCTATCAAACCAGTTACATCTATCATATAGATGGGTATACAGCACACTAGTCTGTCCGGTTATCACGATGTCCCTCTCGAGTAACCTATGACCGAGATTATTTAGGATTTGTGTTTAAAGGTGAATCGATCTCATTATCGTGATCTCATCACGATCTGATTCCCATTGCACAAATCCAAGGACATCACAATATATACATGCATATATGTAATAGTCAATATAAAGTAATAAATGCTAAAATATAATAAGCAAAAAGATTCCGTGTTAAGTCATACGTGTCATCACTCACGTGATTGGCTTGTTGGGCACCTATGACTAGCATATTTGAAAACTACAACAAAAAATCATAGCAATTGCGCAAAACAATTTCAACATGATTAAACACAACACATAGAGTTTAAAAGCTAATCTTTTGCATGAGCAACCTGGCTTTGATATCACTATTGGGAAATCTAGAGTGATATCACATGTGCAATGGAAGAATAGAAAAACAAAATCCTAGAATTCCTGCAGAAAAGAAGGTTTCATCATCATGTAAATGTTGGTGTGCAAAAACCCATGAAACCGAAAAACTAGGCGTAAAAGAATTACCTAGAGAGATCATATATCCCTGATAACTTGTAGATCTGTGGGAGAGGATGAAGGAAGTCAACTGTCCTCCTCTCTAGCAGTGATCCATATGGCAGGGGCTACAAAGATGCTCCTCAAATCGATGCCCAAATCTCTTCCTCGCGTACACTACGTAATCAAGAATGGGCTGCCCCTTCTTGCTATCCACACACCACAAATAGGGGCTGCAATATGAGGAGGAGAGGGAGAGAGAAGAATAGGACAAGGCAGCCAAAAAGAACCTCTATCTTATGGGTTTTTGGTTCCCTCCTATTTATAGAGGCCTCCTATCAACTTAACCCTAATGGATCTTACCATATTGGGTACTAGATCTCCATCCAACTACCCAAGCCTCTTAGATTAGTGGGTCTCTACCTAATAATCTCTTATTAGCTCTTATTGGATCTCATCCATAGGATCCAATAAATCAAGGGCTTATTGGATATCCAATAAGATAGGGGCTCCAACGGATATCTTATATTCGAATCTCTACTCGTAACAACTATTGAATCTCGAATTTTGATAATGAAACTAATTAATAAAGTTATAATCTAATGTGTATTTAAATGATGTAGGACTAGCTTCGATCAGGGAAGATAATTCGATTAAAGTAGTAGAATTAGAAGTTGGGCCAGAATGGAATATGTTAGAAGATTGGATGTCGGACCGAAGGAAGATCGACATGTCGACAGAAGGCTTCATGCCATGAAATTGAGCATCGGGCTAGAAGGATCAGACATTGTGCCTAGGAGATCGGGTGTTGCAAAGGTCAATATAACGATTGGTTAATACGTCATAAGAGAGGACGATACACCGAAGGTTCGAACGAAGTGTCATATGAACTAATAACATGCCAGACAACTTAGTATTCTTACTTGTAATAATTTGTCTAGATTGAAGTAGTTTAGAGGGCTAATTGAGTTGGTTTTGTGTGTAATTATACTAACTCAATTAGGGGCCAATTAGGACTATGTTGGGGCTATTTTGGGCCAAGAGAAAGGCCCATTCAGTGACCCAAAAATTGGGTCAAGCGGTGGCACCGTCGGTCTAAGCGGTGGCACCACTAAAGTATCATGGACTTAGCTTGAATTGCCTAAGTCGTGAGGTACCTTTGCGGCCAAGATGCGAACTTAGCTTAAGTTGCCTAAGTCACGAAGTACCCTCCTTCGCCAACTTCTCGGATTATCTAGGATTGCCTAAGTCATGAGGCATCCTTGCGACATACACATCCGCAAAGGGTTAGCCTAGTTGCAACCTCGTATAGGTCCCAAAGAACCTGTAAAACAGAAAATTGATTAGATTGAAAATGAGCGATGGACAAGTCCTGACGTCTCGCAAAGAGGGAAGCTTTGCAAGTAATTTAGCAAGCACATTGTATGCACAAGAGAAAAGAGAGGAAGGAGGAAAACAAGGACTTTAGAAGGTAGAACGAACTGTTACAAGTCCACAAACAACTGCTCATCGGGTGCCGGGAGCGATGGCAAGTTCCCGTCAAGTTAACGTGCGAACTTGTGAAGAGTTTTTCAATGCCTGACAATATACTGAAGCCCCATCTAGCCCTGTGCCACCTAGGAGGTTCTAGGGTGCTGAGATGGCTAACATTTCATGCGCAGCTGCGGCTTGCAGAAAATAAGCCGTAGCACGTGAAAATGGGGCTGTTTTAGGTAGTTCGGCCCGACGCGATAAGCAGTCGCACTGCAGCGTTGCAACCTATTTGAACATGCATTTTTATAAGCAAAAACACACAAAACTAAGGCAAAACATGCTGCCATGTCTAGGTACAAGCATGCAAAAGCGACGAATGGTTTGTTGAACAAAGTTATTGTAGGTGCGTGATAACCGTTCGTGACATTCTCCCCCACTTAAACTATCGACGCCCTCATCAATGCTTGTTGGTAGTTATTGATGATTGCTTCTTCATATCATAGGGCATCTTTGGGCTCTCACCTAGCTTTAGTTCGGGGAAGCTTTTGCCACTTCACCAAGTACTAAGTTTGCTTAGCTTCATTGGGTAACTTTATCTTGCGATCCACTATAATAGTTTCAACTCGCTTCTCGTAGGAGGTTCTTGTGGGGGATAGCCAAGTTGGAACACTTCGGGAAGCATCTTGCAGATATGAGTGGTAGGCTTTCAAGTTGTTGGCATGAAAGACATTGTGAATTTTTAGCCACGCCGGTTGCTGCAACCTGTAGGAGACATTGCCCACCCTACTGATAATTGGGAAGGGCCCTTCATACTTGCACACCAATCCTTTGTGTATTTTGTTCCTAAAGAATTGGAGTGATGCTGGTTGGAGAATCACCAACACCAAATCGCCAACTTTGAACTCCTGCGATCACCTTCCCAAGTAAGCCCGCACGATATCTGCATTTCAATGCCATTCTTTTGTAAAGTGATATGTTGACAGACTACTCCCAGTATATCCGATAGCCAAGGTATGTCAATGGTTGTTATCCTGTAATGATCTCGAAGGGGCTCTTGTTGGACACAAAGCTCCACTACAAGTTGTAGGAGAATTGAGCTATATCCAATAGCTTCACCTAATCTCGTTGGTTGGCACTCACATAGTGCCAAAGATATTGCTCTAGGAGTGAGTTTATCCTTTCAGTTTGGCCATCCGTTTAGGGGTGAAGGCTTATGGAGAAGTATAACTTAGACCCCAACAATTTGAATAGATCGGTCCAGAATCATCCTAGGAACCAAGCATCTCGATCACTGATGATATTGTGCAGAACCCCCTAATACTTCACTACATTCTTCATTATTAGCTTGGCCGCCTCCTTTGCTGAATAGTGTAGGGGTGCAGCAATAAAAGTTACATATTTTGAAAATCGATTAACCACCACGAGTATCGATCTGAGTCCCCCTACTACTGGTAAGCTTGATATGAAATCCAAGTAAATGCTCTCCCATGGCTTTTCTGGTATGTGCAACAGCTCCAAAAGTCCCATCGGCTTCCGTTGCTCCACCTTGTCTTATTGGCAAGTGAGGCACATTCAAACAAATTCCTCCACATCAGTCCCCATCTTCAGCTAGTAGAAGGCCCTCTCCACGAGAGCTAATGTTCTATGAATGCTCAGATGTCCAGTCCAAAGGGAATTATGACACTCTCTTAAGAGCTCACGTCTCAACTTGTCCACATAAGGGACATAAATCATATTCCCTTTTGTGTAAATGAGTCCCTCCTAGACCCAAAATCATCGTATTTTGCCTGGGGATCACTATACAATCCATCCCTAATCCTGAAAAGGAAGTTGGAGTGCAACTAACTTGCTTGGTCTCTGCCTTCCAATTGTACGACATTCACAAGCTCCATTTTCTGACTTAATGTATCGGCCATGACATTTGCCTTTCCGGGCTTGTACTCTATTGCCATATCAAACTTAGTCAAGAAGTCCTACCATTATGCTTGCTTTGGGAAGAGTTTCTTCTAAGTTTGGAAATAAGCTCAAAGTGATATTATTTGTCCTTAGCACAAATCACGATCCAATAAGGTAGTGTTGCCAAACTCATAGATAGTGGACCACTACTGTAATCTCCTTCTCATGCACCGGATACCGCCGCTTGGTCTTGTTGAGCTTACGGCTCTCGTAGGCCACCAGATGACCCTCCTGCATGAGTACTCCCCAAATTGCAAAGTCTAAAGCATCTATATGGACTTCGAAGGGCGCTCCATAGTTCGGCAATTTGAGTACCGGTTCTTCCAACACAATAGCCTTCAGATCTTGAAATATAGCTTCACATTTGTTAAACCACCTCCAAGGCTACTCCTTCAGCAACTCCGTTAGTGGAGTTGCATGCTTTGAATACCCTGCTATGAAGCTTTGATAGTAGTTGATGAAACCAAGGAAGGATCTCAGCTCTAGCACCTTCTTTGGAGTTCACCATTCCACAATAGCTTGCACCTTCGATTTGTCCATTCGAATGGAGCCATCACCAATTTGATGCCCTAAGAATAAGATCTTCATTTAAGCAAAGTAGCACTTCTCTCTTTTCATGTACAAAGTGTTCTCCTTGAGAACCTTAAAAATTGTCCGAAGGTGCTCAACATGCTCCTTGAGTGTTTGGCTGTAGACGACGATGTCATCAAAGTAGACTACCACAAACTTATCTAAATACTCCTTGAATAGTTGGTTCATAAGAGTGCAGAACATGGCCGGAGCATTGGTTAAACCGAAGGGCATCACTAGGAACTCAAACGCTCTATACCTGGTCATGCAGGTAGTCTTCGCTTCGACGCCTTCGGCAATGCGCACTTGCTAATACCCCGACCAGAGGTCAAGTTTAGAGAAATACTTGGCTTTGCCCAATTAGTCAAATAAGTCCGCGATGAGCAGGATGGGATACTTGTTCTTCACCATCACTTTATTAAGGGCTCAATCATTGACGCATAGTCGAAGGCTCTCATCTTATTTCTTTTAGAAGAGAATTGGAGCTCCGAATGGTGCTTTAGAACTATGAATGAGACCACCGCTTAGCAGTTCACCTAACTGCTTTCTGAGCTCTGTCAGCTTTAGAGGGGGCATGCGGTAGAGTGGTCTCACTAGAGGCTTCATTCCTAGCTCCAGCTTGATATGATGATCCACGCTTCTACGTGGCGGTAGAGTCTTTGGCAACTCGGGTGGCATAACATCTGTAAACTCCATTAGGACGTTCACCACCATAGTAGGTTCATGAATGGTGTTTTCGTCGAGTGGCTCTAGCTTCATAGCAGCCATGAAAGTTAATTCACATTTTCATACCCTTTTCTTCAATTGTAATGTCGATATCTGTTAGGGGTCCTTGGTTCCTCTTCGAGAGATAGGAACCACACAAGGGTCATCACCTCCCATCATACATAGGGAATTTAGGAATGACATTGGCACTAACTTCGCTGCATGTACAAACTCTATTCCAAGAATCACTTGGAAGTCGTCCAATGGCACCACCATTATGTTCGTGCTCCCGCTCCACGTTCCGATCTTGATGGGAACTCTCTTTGCCAACTCGAAGATTTGCTTGGCCTCTGAGTTCACCGCCTTCATTCAACTTGGGTTCTTCTCCAAGATCAGCCCAAGTCACTTTGCTTCTCGATTGAGAATAAAGTTATAGGTAGTGCCTATGTCCACCATAACACGGGTCATTTGGCCATTAAGCTTAATGTCTACGTACACAGATCGCTACTTCTTACTTTTTGTAGCCTTGCCTTCATGTTCTCCCTCAGTTGACCCCGCATAGTATTCAACAAACACATTGCTCCCATCCGGGGTCCTTGCGACTCCTCATCATCATTGTTGGATTCTAAACTACTCAAACTAAGAGCGATAACCTTGCCCTTCTTCGATCTGGGGGGATGGATAGAAGCTGTTAAAGCATTGAGTGCTTGTTTTTGTGGGCACTCTCTTACCATGTGCAGCCCTCTGCACAAGAAGCATTTGCTAGGTTTTGGGGCCTTGCCTTTTGAGCTTGGCCTTTTATGGGAACTCTTCTTCCTTTGTTCGCCCCTGGGCTCCTTCCCTCGAGAATATTTTGGAGGGTGATTGCTTGAAGATTGTTTCCTTTTTCCTAGGTCTTCAGAGGAAACAAAGTTGGTGAGCCTTTCTACAGTTGCAATTGCCCCGATTATATCGATGACATTCCTTTGATGCAATTCTTATTGAACCCATAGCTTTAGACAATCGAGGAAGTTGAACAACTTATCCTTGTCAGACATATCCTGTATGTCCAGCATTAGTGCAGAAAATTGCTTCACATAATCTCGAATGGAAGTACTTTGGCGGAGTTGTCTCAACTTCCTTCTTATGACGAACTCTGTGTTCTCTAGTAGGAACTGAGTTCTTAACTCCCGCTTCAAGTCCTCCCATGTGTCCATTTAACATCGACCTTGTTGGATCTCCTCCCAATGGGTTCGCCACCAAAGTTTTGCATCTCCGTTCAGATACATGGTTGCTATAGAAACTTTAGTTTCTTTAGAATTAGGCCTCGTAGCTCAAAAGTATTGTTCTATATCGAACAAAAAATTCTCAAGCTCTTTAGCATCTCGGGCACCTGCATAACAATGCGGCTCGGGTGCCCTCAAGTTTTGTGGCAGCGCAATGCAGGTGTTGCTTCCTCCCGCATTCAATGCCCTTATGAGCATAGTCACCCTGGAAGTGAGTTCTGCCATGACTTCCTGGAGATATTGCATGGATTCTTTGGTGTCATCTGATAGTCGGTCAACTGGGGCCTCAACCTTGTTAATTTGGGATTCAACTTCTTCTTACGAGCTCTACCTCAACAAGCGTTCATTAGCCATGGTAGGGTTCCTCCAAGCTTAATTCAAGAACAACCAAGTAGGTTTCTGCCACTATGAGTCTCTCCTTATAGCTCTTCTTCCTGGTTGGTACTCTAGATTGTGCCTCCTCCACTCGCGGAGAGTAGCCAACTTCTCGCTTATCATGTTTGCTACCGTGCTCCTATTGAGTGGCTCCAACAGTATGAGAGTGAGTAAGCACTTGTAGCCCACCTGTGGTTGCTTTGGGCAAGGGTCTGGCTTGCCCCGTCTTGCTTGATTCGCCACGATGCTTTGTCATGGCAAAATTATGAAGTTCCTTCATTATTTGCTTGAATTGCTTACCCACTCTGGTACCACAATGTCATAGACTTAGTTGGAATTGCCTAAGTCATGAGGCACTCTTGTGGCGAAGATACGAACTTAGCTTGAGTTGCCTAAGTCGTGAAGCACCCTTACGCCTGTTGAATCTTGGATTTTGATGATGAAATCAATTGATGTGTTTGTGATCTAATGAGCATTTTAAGTAACGCAAGGCTAACGTTAATCAAAAAAGGTAAATTGATTAAAGTAGGAGGAATCAAACGTTGTGCCAGAGCAACGATCGACGTATTGGTAGAAGGCTTTGAGCCATAAATTCGAGCATTAGGCCAAGAAGATCGGATGTTGCAAGAAGACAACTTGCTGATTGGGCAATAGACCAAAAAAAAGGATGATGCACTGTGTTGAATCTCGGATTTTGATGATGAAGTCAATTGTCATTTGTTATCTAATCTATATGTTGAGATAAGTATGCAGGATTAATTACGAAGAAAGTAAGACATGCAGCAGGAGTTGCGCCGGAGTCAAGACTATGATCATGTTAGGGGTTCGAGAGTTCGACGGAAGTCCAGACAGTCATTGGAGGTTCTGCGGGAACAAATCCGAGAAATCCAGGAGTTTGCCGAAGAAGCTCGTTGGAACTCGCCATGTGGATCGTCGCAAGTCTAGGAGTTTGCCGGAAGTCCGCCGGAGCATCGCCGAGGGTTCGTCGGACATTCGCTGGAGATTCGTCGGAAGCTCACTAGAAGGGAAGTCGACATTGCCGGTTAAAAACCTGCTTAGGACTATGTCTTAATTTCATAGTTTGCATGTAATTAGGGTTAGGATTAAGGGTTAATCCTATAATCCGGTTAGGGGCCAATTGGGACTGAGTTCGGACTGGTTTGGGCCAAGTTTGGAGCCCAACCAGTGAGCTGAAATAGTCTAGGTGGTGGCACTGCCCAGAACCCAA
The DNA here is from genome assembly GCA_004837865.1 of Musa balbisiana. Lineage (NCBI taxonomy): Eukaryota > Viridiplantae > Streptophyta > Magnoliopsida > Zingiberales > Musaceae > Musa > Musa balbisiana. The sequence continues at coordinate 34,939,208 of CM017197.1, forward strand.
GAGTTCTGGCAGTGGCACCACTAGTACACTATCAGTATCTGACACTGAAAGGCGGTGGCACCGCCAGCATTGGGAAACCCAAAAGAGTTCAAATTTGGAGCCTAAATTTGAAACCTCTTGGGGCCTATATAAACGCCACCCTTTCATGCATGAAAGGGTACTGAAACTTAGCATTTATTCTGAGATTTTGAGAGCTTAAAAGTGTTGTAAAAGGTCAAAAGTTCTTCTCCCTCTTTTCTTCCAAATTTTGATCATTCAAGAGAGGAGTGAAAAATCTATAAGGGTTGTCTCCTAAGCCTGTCAAAAGGAGTGAAATTGTAAAAGGGTGGTTGGCTTTCGCCTATTGAAGGAAGGCCTCTAGTGGACGTTGGTGACCTCATCGGAGGAGGAAGCCAAAAGTGGATGTAGGTCAAGATTGACCGAACCACTCTAAATCTCGGTTTGCATTTACATTTTGTTCTCTATCTTAACTGCAACTACCTCCATAGCTTTACTTTAATTGCACTTTGCTTAATTTTAAGTTAAAGTAATTTTCGAATCGACTTTAATACTGAAATCATTTTTATCATATGAACGCAGTTTTAAAACATCAAAAGTTTTCCGCTGCACTAATTCACCCCCTCCCCTCTTAGTGCTCTTGATCTTAACACACTAAAGGATCGGATGAAGCGCTAGATGAACTAATGATATGCTGGACAATAAGGATTCGCTTGTAATTGATTATGTCTAGAACGAGTTAGTTTAAAGTCTAATTAAGTCGGTTTATAATGTTATTAGACCAACTCAATAGGGGCCAACTAGGCCCAAGTTTGGGTAGTGTTGGGCCAAGTGCAAGGCCCAAATAGTGACCCAATAGGTGGCACCATTGTGGCATAATCTTTGAGACTATGTCAGGTGATGGTACCGCTAGTCTAGGCAGTGGTACAGCCCAGACTCAGTCTTTGAGACTGTCAAGTGGTAGTATCACCAATCTGGGTGATGGTACCATCCATACACAGTCTCCCAAGTGGTCGTACTACTGGACTAGGCGGTGTTACCACCCAATGTCATTGCTACAAACGGTGGTACCACCCAACATAGGCGATGGTACTGCCAGGACCCCGAAAACCGAGGATGAGACATTTTTAGGCTCCAAGTTTGAATCCACTTGAGGCCTATAAATACCCCTCTCATCCCTGGTTAACATACACACAACTGAGAGCAAAAAGAAAAGAAAATGCTATTGTAATCTTGTGTGTGCTAGGATCGGAGTGACACTAAGAGGGGGGGGGATGAATTAGTGCAGTGGATTAAAATGTCGGTTTTGGAAACTTTTTCGTACGATAAAAACCGAACTTGGAAGTGCTTAACTTGAAAGGGTATTCGTAAATGTGTGCAACAAAAGTAATGAGGAAGTAAAGCACTTATAAAGATTTGCAGTAAGGTAAAGTGCAATAAATAAATGCAAACCAGTGAACATGCCAATTTTAAAGTGGTTCGATCAAAATGACCTACATCCACTTGCGAAGCCTTCTTCGATGAGGCTCCGAACTTCCACTAGCAAATCACTTTGAAGGGGAAGGACAAATACCTCTCTTACAACTTTTTACAAGTGGTTCACACTCTTACAAAGTTTTAACGAGAAAGAAGGAGGTGAACACTCAAGCAATTGAAAACAAAACTTGCTAAAGACTTTGTTAAGGCTTTTATCTCAATCTATTGCTTCTCAAAAGTTATAATCTCTGCTGAGAATTGAGGGGTATTTATAGGCCTCAAGAGGATTCAAATTTGGGCTCCAAAATTTGAATTCTCTTCGGTTCCCAAAGCTAGCGGTGCCACCACTTGTCAGTGGCGGTGCCACTGCCTATCAGTTCTGACACTGACAGTGTACTGGGCGGTGCCACCGCCTGGCTCTCGGGTGCTGGGCGGTGCCACCACCCAGACGTGCGGTACCACTGCCTTATCCTCAGGCTCTAGGCAGTGCCACCGCCTACACTATTTCAACTCACTAGTTGGGCTCCAAATTTGGCCCAAACTAGTCCGAACTTGGGCCCAATTGGCCCCTACTTGGGTTATAAGATTAACACCTAATCCTAACCCTAATTAACATACTAACTATGAATTTAAAGACATTTCCTAAGCTATTACAAAGTCCGCAAGTCAAGACTTCTTCCGACGAGCTTCCGAAAACCCTTCGGCAAGCTCCCTACTCATTCTCGGCTAGTTCCGGCAGCATTCCCGACGAACCTTCGAACTTCCATCGGACTCTCGAATTCCCAACGAATCCTTCGCGCTTGACTCCAACACTTTGTTTTGCTTTATGTCTTCATCGTTATCGTAGTTAATCCTACACACACAAGCCAAAACTCTACTCCGATCTAGACAATTACAACGTGAATTGACATTCTGTTGCCCGGCACGTCATTGGTTGGCGCTTCGTCCGATTCTTTAGCGTATCGTCCTCTCTTGCAGCTTGTTGCCCAATCGGTGGTTGACCTCCGCAACCCCGATATCCTTGGTGCAATTCCACTCTCCTTGGCCCGATGCCCGATGTCCGAAGCATTCTGCCGTCCAATATCCTGACGTGATCTCCTCCGGTGCAACGTCAATTCCTCCTGCGTCGACTGTCTAATCCTGATCGAGTAGACCTGCATCACTCAAAATGTAGTTAAATATCTAAACACAATCAATTAGTTTCATCATCAAAATCTGAGATTCAACAGTCTCTCCCTTTTTGATGATGATAACTAATTGATGACTATCGGAGTTAACCTGAACTTCCCAGAGTTTAACCAAACTCCCCCTTTCAATATGCCATATTGATAGAAACTCTTGGATTCAAAAATCCAAGCAACATGTCATGATCAAATCATGCATGTCATCAACTTACTTCTCCACCTTTGTCATCAACAAAAAGGAGAAGTCCCAACTCTTATGTGTTTAGAGATAAAAAGTTCAATTCAATGCATGAAGTCGTCAATATACTTTTCCCTCTATGTCATCAACAAAAGGAGAAGTGGCTCTAGCTATTTTAAAAGATATGCAAATTTTTGTAACATGAAGCTAGATTTTCATCACAACATGTAAGCACAAAATCATAGCAAGATTCTTAAGTTCAATCATGGCAATTCAACACTTGCTTCTTGTGCAAGATTGCACTTTGCTTTTCTTTGCATGTTCTAACTAGCAAAAGCTTTCTCCCCTTTGTTTTTGTCGAAAAGAAGGGAAGAGTACAAGCTAGCCAGCATTTGCCTTGAGCTAGCAATCTTTCTCCCCCTATGTCATTGCTTACATAAATTATGAATTTGCATTAATCAATATTTCAATCATCACATGATACATACAAGACAAAAATGCAAAGAAATCATGAAAGACATCAATTGTTAAACATGATATGATAATAGTCTCAAAAATTTCAATTTGCAATACATGTGATACATTGCGATACTAAAAATTTAATGTGATGCTTTTAAGGATATCAACCTATTTTTGATACAAAGCATGGCAAGAGCAATTATATTGCAAGTTTTCTAAGTTTTGCATTTTTTGCTTCTTTCGAGATAGCAATTCTTTGCTTCTCTACAAGCTAGCAACTTTTACGATATGCAAGTTTTACTATATACAAGCTAGCAAAAATTTTGAAAGCAAATGCAAGATAGCTTTCTTGTGTAAGCTCATGATTCTTGCTTCCTATTGCAATGTGCAAGTTGCAAGTTTTGCTTCTTGAGATTGGCAAGATTGCACTTTTGCAATTTTTGTTTCTTAAGAAAGGCAAGCTTGTGATGTTCAAGATAGCAAGCTCTTTCTTCTCGTTTGAGAAGTATTATTTTTGCTTTCTTAGCAAAATGCCAAACTAGCAAGAGACAATGTTTTCGGACAATGTTTCCTAACAAAGTGCCAATTGTTAGGATCAAGAAAATCCGAAAATGAAATTTAATACTTTCATACATTCGGACAAGGTTTTGCTATAGATTTTTAAATACAATCATGAAGAGAAAACATGCTCATTATCATGAAAATTTTTGTATCTAAAACACATAATTTCCAACATGTTATTAAGGTATGTAATAGTGTAAAATTCTCATTATAGCAATTGAATGAATCAAGAAAGTCCGAAAAATAAGCTTAATAAGTTCATGCATTTGGACACACTAAGAGAGTATGAATCTTCAATATGCTCATCATGGAAACCAAGGCACAAGATTTTCAAAGTAAGCATATTATAGAAACATTCAATTTCAATGTGATCAAGGAAAATCCGAAAATGAGTAACGTAAAGAGATTCAAGGAAAATCCAAAAATGATGTTCAATTAATATTCCTTACTCTACATATGCTCACCAAATAATTCATCAAGTAAAACACATCAAGGATTAGTAGTCATCAAGGCAAGGGGCATTAAAAAGTAATTGTTACAATAAGACAAGAAGTGATTGTGTCCACATTTACATGAGGCAAGCAAACAATTTAGCAAGTGTTACATTTGCATCTTCTCTTTAGATGTGCAAGAAAGTAAGCATGTTTTTGCATTTTCTTGACTTGTGCAAGCTAGCTAATTTCTCTTTGAGATGACCCTTTATATCAATTCAAAATAGCACATTAGCAACTCTTTCTCCCCCTTTGTCATTGGCAAAAAGAAAGGAAGATTCAAGTCATGAATATCAAAATAATAATTTTATCATGAATATTTCATCATTGCGTGCATCATTATTGCATGCATAATACCAAATCATCATGTATATTTTCAAAACATATAAACTCATCATTATATGCATGATTCCAAATTATCATTCATATCATTTCAATCATTGTTTCAATCATCACTATAACTCATCATGCACAAAATGTAAAATCATCTAACATGGTATAAACATTTATTTTCAAAATATTTATCACTATTTTCATGTATGATAATAAAGTATTCATGATACCGAACATTAAGTCAACAATGATTTATTTTATCAAATCTCTTCTTTTTATAAATAAAAAAAATTATAGGTATACAAAGAAGAGATTGTGATTAAAAAAAATCTCAAGTAGTAAATCTAAGAAGTCAAGATCATAATTCGAATACAAACTCATTCAAATTCAAATCGTCAAATTCATCAAAATCTCAACATTACTTTCAAGATATTCAAAATGGTATACATAGATTTATCATAAAGCAAATTAATTTTCAATCATCACATAAGGCATTTAAAGAATTTTTGAAACATAGGAGAATAATTAATTTAAGCATGCAATGTTTCAATCAAATTCAAGTCATGAATACCAAAAGATATTATTTGTGATTCCAATTTTGCAAGATCAAGATTATGATTTAGATAAAACTCATTCAAATCAAATCGTTAACTTGAAACTCATAATTAAGTCATCAAAATCAATTTCGAGATTCATAAAATATCACGAAATCATTAATCTCGATCAGATGGGAAAAACAGTTTTTAAGTGATTCTTTTTCATGTAAGCATGCCTTAGTCTTTATATGCCAAATCAAGATAAGCATGAAAGTTCAAGACATAAAGGCAAAATCTTATAAAACAACTCATCAAGCAAGATTTTAAACATCTATTCTCAAGCCATATAAAGAGTAAGTCAAGGATTCAATTATCTCATGTCATGAATTCCAACAGGCATATCAAATTATCAACATCACATTAAAACAATATTTCAAAAAGATATATCGATAAGTGATTCATTTGTATCATTTCATTCATTCGGAAGATTCTCCTCTTTGGTAAATAAATCTAGGAGAACAAAATGAATTAAGGAAGATATAACATGATTGAAGCATTGAATATGATTCATATTTAAAATATGTCTCATGTCATAAGTATGAATCAAGCATTTGTGAAATCCGAAATCATCCTCAAAGTCACATTCAATAAATTCATACATGACAAGCATAGATTTATTGAAAAGTCGATAAGATAGAGGATCGCATTTTGTTTTTATAAATTTCTATTCATGTGATTTGCTTCTTATAAGCAAACATTTACCTTTAATAAAACAAGTGTCAACATTTAAGACGGAAAGGTAAATTTCATAAAACAAATCATTAAGCATGATTCCATGATAACATCCTTTTAATATCTTGATATTCATCATCAAGTATGATTTCAAAAAGTATGTTCAAGAGAAATCATTAAGACCAAATGCATGATACACTCATTTATTTTCAAAATGTTCATCATGTTTATTTTCATAAGATTCACAAGATTAGTAAAATAAATTCATTAATCTCAATAGGATAGAAAATTTATTTCCATTTCATAAAATTGATTTCATGTGAGGGTATTCAAGTCTTTTGTGAAAACATGTATCATCATTTAAAATCGAAACATAAGTTTCGTCATGAAGCCGTCAAGACCAAACACATCATGATATCACATCTATCATCAAAAGACTATCAAGAAATTCATACATAGATGTACATGCACTATGTCATCTTAATATATCATGAGAATGTCATCTTAATTCGTCATAAAAATGATTAGACCAAAAACATGTTAATCTAAAATGAGAGTTTCAAATCAACATTTACTTCAAAAACTCATGCATGACATAAAATCATCAAGATACACATGCATGGATTAATCCTAAGCATTATCACATATCATATAATTATCATCCCTAATGTTGCATACATCATTCAACATTTCAAAACATAACATGCATGAAACCTTAGCAATATACTTTTCATGATAAAATTTTTTAATTTTTCAAAGATGCTAAAAAGAAAAACATGATATGATTTTTAAAAAATAATTTTTTATTTCATATTCCTACTATCTAAATTAAGCACTCATGAAAAACTTCAAGTAATTTCAAAATAATTCAAGAGAGTTGAGTTACTTACCTTATAATCGAAGTCCGTCAAAGCCCAATTCACCGTTTCACCTTTGGAAGTTCTTGATTCATCCTTATTTTGTTAATTTTTCAAAGATGCTAAAAAGAAAAACATGATATGATTTTTAAAAAATAATTTTTATTTCATATTCCTACTATCTAAATTAAGCACTCATGAAAACTTCAAGTAATTTCAAAATAATTCAAGAGAGTGAGTTACTTACCTATAATCGGCCTCTTCCTTCGTTCAAGTTCATTGTTTATTTTAGATTTTTGTTTAATGAATTATTAAGATTTAGTGTTTGAAGTTCAAGTTCATCATTGTTCTCATCACTTGAGTCATCGCTCAAGTGATATTCATTTGTCCGGAGTTCCAAATCCTTCCTATTCTTTGGAAGGTGGTTCAAGTGCTCATTGGGTTCAAAATGTTCCAAAAGTGTCATTTCATAAGTCATTAATGACCCAATTAATTCTTCTAATGGAAAATCATTTAAATTTTTATCTCTTGTATTGCGGTTATTTTAGGATCCCACCTTTTTGGAAGGGATCTTAAGATCTTACTTACGAGATCAAAATTCGAAAAAGATTTACCAAGAACTCTTAGATTACTGACGACATCCGTGAAACGGGTGTACATGTCGCCGATAGTCTCGCTTGGTTGCATTCAAAAAAGCTAAAAATCATGCAACAAAATGTTAACTTTTGAGTCTTTGACTCTACTAGTTCCCTCGTGCGTGATTTCAAGTGTTCGCTAAATATCAAAAGCCGTTTCGCACATAGAAATCCGATTAAACTCATTTTTGTCCAAAGCGTAAAATAAGGCATTCATAGCCTTTGCGTTTAAAGAAAAATACTTCTTCTCCAAATACGACCATTCGTTCATCGGTTTAGAGGGAAGTTGAAAATCATTTTCAACAATGTTCCATAAATCCAAATTCATAGAAATCAAGAAAACTCTCATTCGAGTTTTCCAATAAGTGTAGTCCAATCCGTTAAACAATGGTGGACGAACAACCGAAAAGCCCTCTTGAAAGCCATGAAGAGCCATTTCTCTTGGGTGTAAATCCGAAATGAGAAATATCGTGCTCTGATACTAATTGTTAGGATCAGAGTGGCACTAAGAGGGGGAGGGTGAATTAGTGCAGCGGATTAAAATGTCGGTTTTGGAAACTTTTTCGTACGATAAAAACCGAACTCGGAAGTGCTTAACTTGAAAGCGTATTCGTAAATGTGTGCAGCAAAAGTAATGAGGAAGTAAAGCACTTATAAAGATTTGCAGTAAGGTAAAGTACAATAAATAAATGCAAACCAGTGAACACACCAATTTTAAAGTGGTTCGGTCAAAATGACCTACATCCACTTACGAAGCCTTCTTCGATGAGGCTCCCAACTTCCACTAGCAAATCACTTTGAAGGGGAAGGACAAATACCCCTCTTACAACTTTTTACAAATGGTTCACACTCTTACAAAGTTTCAACGAGAAAGAAGGAGGTGAACACTCAAGCAATTGAAAACAAGACTTGCTAAAGACTTTGCTAAGGCTTTTATCTCAATCTATTGCTTCTCAAAAGTTGTAATCTCTGCTAAGAATTGAGCGGTATTTATAGGCCTCAAGAGGATTCAAATTTGGGCTCCAAAATTTGAATTCTCTTCGGTTCCCGAAGTTAGCGGTGCCACTGCCTGTCAGTTCTGACACTGACAGTGTACTGGGTGGTGCCATCGCCCAGATCGGCGGTGCCACCGCCTGGCTCTCGGGTGCTAGGCGATGCCACCGCCCAGACCGATGGTACCACCGCCTTATCCTCGGGCTCTGGGCGGTGCCATCGCCTAGTCTGGCGGTGCCACCGCTTACACTATTTCAGCTCACTAGTTGAGCTCTAAACTTGGCCCAAACTAGTCCGAACTTGGGCCCAATTGGCCCCTACTTAGGTTATAAGATTAACACCTAATCTTAACCCTAATTAACATACTAACTACGAATTTAAAGATATTTTCTAAGCTATTACAAAGTCCCCAAGTCAAGACTTCTTCCGACGAGCTTCCGAAAACCCTTCGGCAAGCTCCCTACTCATTCTCGGCTAGTTCCAACAGCATTCCCGACGAACCTTCGAACTTCCGTCGGACTCTCGAACTCCCAACGAATCCTTCGTGTTTGACTCCGACACTTTGTTTTGCTTTATGTCTTCATCGTTATCATAGTTAATCCTACACACACAAGCCAAAACTCTACTCCGATCTAGACAATTACAATGCGAATGGACATTCTGTTGCCCGGCACGTCATTGGTTGGCGCTTCGTCCGATTCTTCAGCGCATCGTCCTCTCTTGTGGCTTGTTGCCCAATCGGCGATTGACCTCCGCAGCCCCGATATCCTTGGTGCAATTCCGCTCTCCTTGGCCCGATGCCCAATGTCCGAAGCATTCTACCGTCCAATATCCTAACGTGATCTCCTCCGGTGCAACGTCAATTCCTCTTGCGTTGACTGTCTAATCCTGATCGAGTAGACCTGCATCACTCAAAATACAGTTAAATATCTAAACACAATCAATTAGTTTCATCATCAAAATCTGAGATTTAATAGTGTGAACTTCTCTAAAAGCTCTAAGTGTTAGTATAATTTAAGAAAGGAGTAAGTGGGGGTGTAAAGGTTGTCTCCTAAACCCGTGAAAAGGAGAAGAGGGGTGTAAAAGGGTAGTTAGTCTTTGCCCATTGAAGGAAGACCGTTAGTAGATGCCAGTGGCCTCCACAGAAGAGGAGTCGGGAGTGGATGTAGGTCACGACGACCGACCCACTATAAAATCGATTTGTATTTTCTTTTGAGCAATTTACCTTCACTATAAACTGCTTTACCTTCTTATTGCTTTCACTATGCTCCCTTACGCTTCCTAGTTAATAGCATTTCTGATATCGATTTTCATTGAACGTACGAAAATTTTAGAACCGACGTAATTTTATCCGTTGCACTAATTCACCCCCCCTCGTGCTAACTCATTCCTAATAATTGGTATCAGAACCTCATTATTTCTCATTTAGTTTAACAACCAAGTGAAATGACTCTTTTTAGATTTTAAAAGGGTGTTTCTATCGTTCGTCCTCCCATATTCAATGGGATGGACTACACTTATTGAAAAACTCGAATGAGAGTTTTCTTGCTTTTTATGGATTCAAACTTATGGAATATTGTTGAAAACAGATTTCAAAAGTCTTCTACTCTAGTGAACGAATTGAATGATTTGGAGAAGAAAACTTTTCATTGAATGCTAGAGCTATGAACGCTCTATTTTGTGCTTTGAGCAAAAATGAGTTTAATCATGTTTCTATTTCTGAAACAGCTTTCGATATTTGGCATACACTTGAAATCACACACGAAGGCACTAGTAGAGTAAAGGATTCTAAGATAAATCTTTTGATGCATGATTTTGAACTATTTCAAATGAAGCCATGCGAAACCATTATTAACATATACTCTCGTTTTACGGATGTCATCAATGGCTTGAAAGTTCTTAGCAAATGTTTTTTAAATTTTGAACTTGTTAATAAAGTTTTATGATCTCTTTCTAAAACTTGGGATCCTAAAGTAACGGCCATTCAAGAGGCCAAGGATTTGAATACTTTCCCTCTCGAAGAACTTATTGAGTCTTTAATAATCTATGAAATGAGTTGTATGGCATAAAACGAATATGAGAACAACCTTCCAAAGAACAGTAAGGATTTGACACTTAGAACACATAAAGACCACTCGAGCGAAAGCTCAAGTGACGATGAACTTGAACTTCTCACTATAAAACTTAAAAAGTTCATTAAGCAAGAATTAAAAAATAAAAATAAACTTAAAAAGAAGTTGTTAAAGAAGAAGATAGCACTCAAAGTGACTTGAGACGAAATGAGTTCATCTGAAGATGATGAACAAACCAACAAAGGTGTGGTGACAAACTACGCCTTAACGACTTTCGACGATGAGGTAACCAAAACCCCTTTGCTTTATTTTGAAATTACATGATGTTTTTCATGAGTTATTTTTAATTTAGTTTAGAAAAATTATATATAAATTTTTCTTGAAAATTACATGTTTAATGATGTAATAAAAATACAAAAAATTGGGGATCATGCTTTTCTTTTTCTAGCTAATTTTGAAAATGATAATGACAATTGCATATTTTATGAAAATACAACAAAATGTTAGATTTAAATCTAATGATTAATCCTATGTATGTTTTTAAGAGAAAATAATGTGTATCTAAATTGATGATTTTTGACTTTGATTGAAAATGCTCAATAAAATCATGCTTGATGTTTTAATGACATAATAATGTAAGATGTAATGAAAATATTAAAGTTTTGATACCATGCTTGATGATTTTATACTGCGAATGAGATTTTGAAGTTATGCATAATGGCTTTTGTGATTCATGGCTTATTGATCTTTGTCGCAATGAAAGTTGCTTTTTCGGTTTTAAACAAGATGGATGGTTTTCATATGAAAAACTTGAGTATATTCATATGAAATCAATCTCATAAAATGAAACACATAAAAAGAAAACTGAATTATCTTTAGAATTAAAATGATAAATCAAATCTCTTGTTTGAAGAAGCCTTATATTTAATGTGTTATACTTTTTTGGTCTTGATGGTTTTTATGACAAAATTTATTTTTCGATCCTAAACGTTGATGTATGATTTTATTTGGCATAAAAAGACAAAGACATGCTTGTATGAAACAATAACTTAAAATAAAACACATAAAAAGGGAATACATTTTCCATCTCTATCTTATTGATTTTTCAATAAAAGATTAATGAATCCATGTATATTATGCTTTTGTGAATCTCTTGAGAAGGAATTTGAATGATTTTTATCGAAATCATATTTCTCAAGATTTATAACATGAAATCTTTTATGAATCAAGATTTCTTATTTGATCTGTTATGTTTCTCTTTGTCATTTACTAAAGTGAAAAATAATCCAATTCATGATCTTGATTTCTCGATATTTGATACTTGAAATCTTTCTATGATTTAAGATCATTTTCTCCTTGTTTCTTTTTGTTATTCACCAAAAAAAGAGACTAACAAACCATGATATGCTACTTGGCATCTTGAAAATTTATGACTTGAGTTTTGTTATGCATTTCTTCCCTTCTTTGTTCTTGCTTACAATGACAAAAGGGAGAAAGAAAATTGCTAGCATCTCAAGAGATTGATAAATCAATTAATGTTATTTTGAATCTCTTATGATTTTAATCTAAATGAAAATTTTCTAATCGAATCATGAACTTCTCTTGATTTCTTAGCTTGAGATTTCTTTTATGAATCAAGATTTCTTACTCTTTATTTTCATATGATTCTTGCATTTTGCTTAAGAGAAAATTTTCTATATGATCATGTATTTTGGTATTCATATGATCTTATCTTTCATGATATGATTTTATAATTCCTTGTATTCATGAAGATTATCTCATCACCCAATTAATTTTTCTTGATATTCTTCATGTGATAATATGAAATTATGCATGAAATACTCATGATATTATCTTGATGCATACAAATGAGAAGTGATAATTATTCAATGCAAAGAAAAGCAAACTTGTTAACTTGCATATAATAAAATTTGTTAGTTTGCATGATGTACAACCTGCTAGAATTGCTAGCTTGCACTTTGCCGAGGAAGCAAAAAATTACAATTCTCAAAAGAGAAGAAAGAACTTTCTATCTTGAACATCACTAAGTTTGCTAGCTTGTATATTTCAAGAAGATGCAAAAATATGTTATCTTGCACATCGCAAAGAAAAGCAAACTTGTTAACTTGCATATAATAAAATTTGTTAGTTTGCATGATGTACAACCTGCTAGAATTGCTAGCTTGCACTTTGCCGAGGAAGCAAAAAATTACAATTCTCAAAAGAGAAGAAAGAACTTTCTATCTTGAACATCACTAAGTTTGCTAGCTTGTATATTTCAAGAAGATGCAAAAATATGTTATCTTGCACATCGCAAAGAAAAGCAAACTTGTTAACTTGCATATAATAAAATTTGTTAGTTTGCATGATGTACAACCTGCTAGAATTGCTAGCTTGTATATTTCAAGAAGATGCAAAAATATGTTATCTTGCACATCGCAAAGAAAAGCAAACTTGTTAACTTGCATATAATAAAATTTGTTAGTTTGCATGATGTACAACCTGCTAGAATTGCTAGCTTGTATATTTCAAGAAGATGCAAAAATATGTTATCTTGCACATCGCAAAGAAAAGCAAACTTGTTAACTTGCATATAATAAAATTTGTTAGTTTGCATGATGTACAACCTGCTAGAATTGCTAGCTTGTATATTTCAAGAAGATGCAAAAATATGTTATCTTGCACATCGCAAAGAAAAGCAAACTTGTTAACTTGCATATAATAAAATTTGTTAGTTTGCATGATGTACAACCTGCTAGAATTGCTAGCTTGTATATTTCAAGAAGATGCAAAAATATGTTATCTTGCACATCGCAAAGAAAAGCAAACTTGTTAACTTGCATATAATAAAATTTGTTAGTTTGCATGATGTACAACCTGCTAGAATTGCTACGAGGAAGCAAAAAATTACAATTCTCAAAAGAGAAGAAAGAACTTTCTATCTTGAACATCACTAAGTTTGCTAGCTTGTATATTTCAAGAAGATGCAAAAATATGTTATCTTGCACATCGCAAAGAAAAGCAAACTTGTTAACTTGCATATAATAAAATTTGTTAGTTTGCATGATGTACAACCTGCTAGAATTGCTAGCTTGTAATCCAAAGAGAAGCACAAAGTTGCTATCTCAAGAAAATCAAATATGCTAAACTTGCACATCTCTAAAAATTGCTAGCTTGCATGTTCTAAACTTGAGATTATGTTTATTATGCAATGATTTGAAATTATATCTAAACACTTGCTAGTTGCACTTCTCCTTTTTGTTGATGATAAAGGGGGAGAAGTTATGATGATAATCTTACATGCAATGATGTGATAAATTGGTTATCTCAATACTCATGTTGCATACAATGTTGAAATATTATGATTTTAAAGTTTCTATCAATATAGCATATTGATAGGGGGAGTATGTTTAAATTTTGTTATTAATTGGTTGTCATCATCAAAAAGGGAGAGATTATTGAATCTCGAATTTTGATGATGAAATCAATTGATGTGTTTGTGATTTAATGAGTGTTTTGAGTAACACAGGGCTAATATCAATCAAAAAAGGTAAATTGATTAAAGCAAGAGGAATCAGATATTGGGTCAGAGCAAACATGTCAGAAGATTAGATGTTGGGTCGAAGGAACGGTCGACGTATCGGTAGAAGGCTTCAGGCCATAAATTCGGACATCGGGCTAAGAAGATTGGACATTGTGCCAAGACAATAAGATGTTGCAAGAAGACAACATGCCAATTGGGCAATACATCGAAGAAAAGGATGATGCATCGAAGGATCGGATGAAGCGCTAGATGAACCAATAACATGCCGGACAACAGGGATTCGCTTGTAATCGATTATGTGTAGAACGAGTTAGTTTAGAGTCTAATTGAGTCAGTTTAAATTATAATTAGACCAACTTAATTAGGGGTCAATTGGGCCCAAGTTTGGGTTGTGTTGGGCCAAGTGCAAGGCCCAAACAATGACCCAATAGGTGGCACCATCACGGCATAATCTTCGAGACTATGTTAGGCAGTGGTATCGCCAGTTTGGATGGTGGTACCACTCAAACTCAATCTTCAAGACTGTCAAGCGATGGTACCACCCAAGCATAGTCTCCCAAGTGGTGGTACCGCCAGACTGGGCGATGGTACCGCCCAGCATAGGCAATGGTACCACCAGGACCCTAAAAACCAGAGATTAGATATTTTTAGGCTCCAAATTTGAATCCACTTGAGGCCTGTAAATACTTCTCTCATCCCTAGTTAACATACATACAACTAAGAGAAAAAAGAAAAGAAAACACTATTGTAATCTTATGTGAACTCTTCTAAAAGCTCTAAGTGTTAGTATAATTTAAGAGAGGAGTAAGTGGGGGTGTAATGGTTATCTCCTAAACCTATGAAAATGAGAAGAGGGGTGTGAAAGGGTAGTTGGTCTTCGCCCATTGAAGGAAGACCATTAGTGGATGCCAATGGTCTCGATGAAAGAGGAATCGGGAGTGGATATAGGTCACAATGACTAAATCACTATAAAATCAGTTTGCATTTCCTTTTAAGCAATTTACCTTTGCTACAAACTACTTTACCTTCTTATTGCTTTCACTATACTCCCTTACGCTTCTAAGTTAATAGCATTTCTGATATCGGTTTTCATTGAATGTATAAAAATTTCAGAACCAACATAATTTTATCTGCTGCACTAATTCACCCCTCCCTTTTCATGCCGACTTGTTCCTAACAGCGCTAACTTCTCGAACTTAGCTGAGCCCTAAGTCATCAAGCGCCCTTGCAACATATACATCTATAAAGGTTTAGCCTAGTTGTAATCTCGTATAGGTCCCAAAGGACTTATAAAATAGAAAGTTGATTAGATTGAAAACGAGTGACAGACAAGTCCCAACGTCTCGCAAAGAGGGAAGCTTTACAAGCAATTCAGCTAGCACCTTATGTGCACAAGAGAAAAAAGAGAAAGGAGGAAAACAAGGACTTTAGAAGGTAGAATGAATAGTTGCAAGTCCACAAACAACTTGTGAAGAGTTTTTCAATGCTCGATAATATACCGAAGCCCCATCTAGCCCTATACCACCCGGGGGGTTCCAGGGTGCTAAGATGGTTGATGTTTTATACACAGTTGCGACTTGCAAAAAACAAGCCATGGCACACGAAAATAGGATTGTTTTGGGTAGTTCGGCCTGGCACGACGAGCGATCGTATGATAGAACCCTTGCAGATTCTAAGCTTGGGGTTGATCTCTTTAGGGGATCGGCTTCCTTGGAACTCTATAGGGGTTCCTTCCTCCAAGTTGCTGCATAAAGGCTGCAGAAAGGATTCATCTATTGCTTATCAAAAGAGGATGAATACATAACAATTTATAGGGTTTCTAAACCCTAAATCCTAAAAGGACTCTTACTCAAAACTCCTACTCAATTAAGACTTCTACTCAAGACTGCTAATAGGACTCCTACTCAAGACTCCTATTCCTTTACAACTCCTAATTCTTCTCTAAGAAATGACCTCCAAACCCTAGCCGGCCTCTTCACCTCTTTAATAAGGGTCTGCTTAGGTAGGTTTTACATGAATGCCCCTATCAATTAGGACTCTCCTAGCTAGAGTCGTAACAGACCCACCCTCTTCAAATCAACCTTATCCTCGAGGCTGACAATCTATAAATTTTAGGAATTTGATCTTCAAGTCATCGTAGTTCTCTCAAGTGTCACCTTCTACTGGTAAGTTCGCCCATTGTATTAGCATTTCAATAATGGGTCGTCGTCGTTGAGTCACGATCCATTGATCAGTAATGGCACTCAATTGGGTCTGGGGTTCTCCTTGGGTAGTCATATTTAGTGGGTGGCTTTGGGCTGTCTCCAAGCACCTATTTATCACTTCCGTCTGGCCATCGGTTTGTGGGTGATATACCGTACTCCTTTTCAATTTAGCGCCCTGCATATGGAATAACTCTATCCAAAATCTGCTCGTGAAGATGCAAGTAGAATTTGGCACAAGCACAATGCGTCCCTTATAGCGTAATTCTTTTGAGTCCCAATTGTAATGAGCCATGGAGTTTAGTGCTTCCTCCAATTTTTTTATAATCTTACTAGTCTCTGGATCTTCTTGCCATTTCATCTTAATATCCTCAAGGATTTTGCTAGTTGGAAGTGAAACGACCAAAAATTCAACTTGCTTGGGTAGTTGTGAAAGCGTATCTGCAACAACATTCTCTTTTCCCTTTTTGTAAGTTATTTCATAATCAAATCCAAGAAGTTTTGTTACCCATTTTTGCTGCTCAGGGGATGATATCTTTTGCTTCAAAAAGTACTTGAGGCTTTTATGGTCAGTTTTAATTTGAAATCATCGACCGATCAAGTAGGGTCTCCACCTCGTTGTTGTGCGCACAATGGTGAGCATCTCCTTATCATATGTTGACATATTTTGATGGGAGAGAGATAATGTCTTGCTAGTGTATGCGAGTGGTCGACCATCTTGTATGAGAATAGCTCCAATTCTGACTCCGGATGCATCGACCTCAATAATGAAGGGTCGACTGAAATTTCATAGTGCTAACACCGGCGTCGTCGTCATGGCTGCCTTAAGTTTGTCGAAGGCAGCGGAGGCTTTGTCCAACCATTGGAAGATATCTTTTTTCAGTAAGGAAATAAGTGGTGCACTGATCTTTCCATAGTTTTTCATGAACTTGCGATTGTAGCCTATTAAACCGAGAAAGCCTCGTAGCAATTTTATGTTCCTTGAGGTCAGCTAGTTTTGCATTGCTCCAATTTTGGAAGGGTCTACTATCACACGTTCCTCTGATATGATATGCCCAAGATATTCCACCTTTTGGTGAAGAAAGCAAAAATTCGTAGTGGTCATTGTGTGTTCAAAAGGTGGTTTTCGATATGTCTTCTTTGCACACTCATATTTGATGATACCCAGATCGAAGGTCCAGCTTTGTGAAGGCATGTGCTCCCTTTCATCTAGCAATTCATCTACTATTGGAATAGGGTATTTTTCCTTGATGGTTATGCCATTGAGGGCTCGGTAATCAATACACATTCGCCATGTTTCGTCTTTCTTTCGTACAAAGAGCACCGGTGAAAAGTAGGGGCTGCAACTTGGTCGAATAACTCCTGTTTCGGGCATCTCTTTTATAATCTTTTCTATTTCATCCTTTTATAGATATGAATATTGATATAGCCAAGTATTTGTAGGAGGTTTGCCCAGAAGAAGCAGTATACAATGATCATGCCGACGGGCAAGAGGTAGGTTGCGCGGTTCGTCAAATATATCTAAAAATTCAGCAAGCAAAGGAAGTAGGTTTGGATCTTCAAATTCTATTGGCTCTCCCTTAGTTTGCTGCTCAAGTTGTATCAAAAAGCCGCTGCATGCTTTATGCAAAACCTTCTCCATTTGTTGTGTGCAAATCGTCATTACGTCGCCCCCATGTTTCCCGTGTAGAATCACTTGTTTCCCTTTACTATAAAATCTCAAAATTAGTTTCATAAAATTTCGGGAAACATCACCTAATGTCATCAGCCATTCAATTCTGAGCATGGCCTCATGATCATCAAGAGGGAGGAGGAAGAAATCTGTAATTATCTCTTGTTCCTGTAGTAATAGTTTCTCCCGCGGGCGCCTACGATCACACTTCAAAATCCATCTATCGGTGAACTTGACGTCAAACCTACTATAATACTCGATAGGTAAGGCCATCCGGACAGCAACATTACTGTCTAGAAAGTTATTGGTGCTGCTCGTGTCGATGAGAACAGTGATCGATTGTTCTTTGAGAAGGCCTTCAACTTTCATCGTTTGCCGGTTTGAGTAGCCGGCTAATGCATGTACTATAACTTTAATCAGTTGTGGCTCTTCTTCTGCATCTTCTTCTTCATTATCAAGGCTCTCTTCTAGATGTTCAATGACCTCTTCTTCTATTGGTTTAATCATAAGAAGTCTCTCTTTTCTACAGCAATGCTCGCGGCTCCATGACTCGTCGCGGTGCCAACATGACTCCTTCATAGATCGCTCCCGAAGCTCTTCTCTTGTCATCATTTTTGGTGTAGGGACTCGGTTGATAGTAGGGGGGGGTGAGGGCTTTTGCATTGCAGGTTGAGAAGCGATCCTAGTCCTTTGAGCTTCATGGTTCAATCGCTCCTCTTGATGTCATGCGAAAGAGATGGCTGCCATAAGCGTGTACGGTTGTCGTGCTTTAACTTCTCCCCGGATCTCTGGCTTCAAGCTCTTAATGAAGGTCCCCAATAGCTGTTTTTGAGACCAATCACAAGTTTGATTAGATAACATTTCAAACCTGGTTTGGAACTCCTGAACGGTAGAGGTTTGTTGGATCTTTGCTAGTTATTCGTCAATGTTCTTGTAATCGGTTGGTCCAAAGTAGATCAATAGTCCTTCTTTGAATTGTCGCCAGGAGAGGACTCCATGAGTATATTTAAACCTGTCAAACCACTATATGGCATCCCCTTCAAGATGTATAGCTACAATTTCTACCATAGATGCATCTGCAGTTTTGTGGTACCGAAAATATCACTCCACGCGTGAGATCCAACCAATCAGGTCTTCTTCTTCCCATCTAGGGAAGTCCACCCTCATGCGTGGATAGTTGGGGTCGGTCATAAAGCCTCTCCTCTCTTGGAAGTCATCTCTTCGGGCTTGTTGCGATTGGTTAGAGCTTTCTCCTTGATGTGATTTCTTTATGCTTGGTGGTCAACCCAAACTGAGTTCGGTAAAGAGAGTCCAAATCTTATCCTCCATTCACACCTCCAAGGCTTTGAATTTAGCATTGATTACCTCCTTAGATGCCATAGTATATGCCTCTAAATCTGTGATGTTAAGATCTCTCTTTTGTTGTCGGGTTAAAGGCAAGTATAGGTTAAGAGAAGTGATGGTCGAAAGGGTTGGTCGATTGGTGGATGTAGGCTGCGGTTTAGGCTTGTTTTGCGACTATTTTGGGTGAAGTTTGAGGGTGTGGTTTGGTGGAGTTTTAGGGCTATGGGTGAATATTTTAGATCTGTGATAGATGGTAGCAAAGGTTTGATAGAAATCAGTGGAAGTTTGCTACAGAATTGTATTGTCTTGTAAAAGTAGAATTGTCGTCGAAGAAACAACGATTTCTCAATGAAATTTCTACCAAAAACTTAAGAGATTTGAGGAGGGAATTGAAAGCAAAATCTCAATTTATATGACAGTAAGGATGTCTAATTTAATCAAGAAAATTTTAGCAGTATAATAGCAAACAAATTGGTGCAAGTTGTGATAGGAAAATTCTCGTTGAAAAATTTCAGTGGTTTGCGATAAAAATTTGCAGCAACACAAAATCATTTTTAGAGGTGAATTCCACAATAGATTAATCTTAGATAGAAGCCAAGATGATTTATAAAGTGTAAAAGAAATTTTGTTCAAAAAAGATTACAAATAGATCGGTTAAGGCAACAATATGTGGCTGAAATTTTCTACAACATAGATTTTCAAGTGTAGCAAATTGGATATAAAAGACCAGTGGTTTATATTGAGAATTTTTTGATAAAACTAAAAGGAATTCTACTGTTAGGAAGTATCAAATCTATCATAAAAATTTTGTAGAGATTTGGATAGAAAAAAAGCAGTAGCAAGATCAAACAAACAATGCTATGCGGCTGAAATTTTATAGTGCAGATTTTTAAGTATAGTAGATTAGACGTAAAAGATCAATAGTTTATATTAGGAATTTTTTGTCAAAATCAAAGAGAAATCTGCTATTAGGAAGTGTCAAAGCTATCATAAAAATTTCATAAAGATTTGGATAGAAAAAACATAGTAGCAAGATCAAACAGACTGTGCTATGCGGCTAAAATTCTGCAATGTATCTTTCGTCGTAGAGATGAAAATTTTGCGACGAAAAGTTTATGCAGCAATATAGGAATAATTTTTTTTTTGGATTTTCAAATAAGGATAACTAAATTGCAGCAGTAGTAAGGTAGGAAACCAGAACCTGTTGCAATTCATGGGGAGATCAAAAGATGATCTGCGGTGGTGGAGATGACGGCGGAATTTGGTGACGATCTTTTAAGCAATTGTCAGAATTGCTTTGGATGGCTGTGGAGGGATGATGGATGGCTATGGAAGGGTAGCGAGATGCTAAGAACGCTGCTCTGATACCAAGTGATAGAACCCTTGCAGATTCTAAGCTTGGGGTTGATCTCTTTAGGGGACCGACCTCCTTGGAACTCTATAGGGGTTCCTTCCTCCAAGTTGCTGCACAAAGGCTGCAGAAATGATTCATCTATTGCTTATCAAAAGAGGATGAATACATAATAATTTATAGGGTTTCTAAACCCTAACTACTAATAGGACTCTTACTCAAAACTCCTACTCAATTAAGACTTCTACTCAAGACTCATAATAGGACTCCTACTCAAGACTCCTATTCCTTTACAACTCTTAATTCTTCTCTAAGAAATAACCTCCAAACCCTAGTCGGCCTCTTCATCTCTTTAATAAGGATCAGCTTAGGTAGGTTTTACATGAATGCCCCTATCAATTAGGAATCTCCTAGCTAGAGTCCTAACATTGTACTACAGCGCTGCAACATGTTTGAACATGCATTTTTACAAGCAAAAATAGATAAAACTCAGGCAAAACATGCTACCATGTCTAGGTACAAGCATGTAAAAGTGACGAACGGTTCGTTGAACGAAATTATTGCGGGTGCGCGATGACCGTTCATGATAAAAGGCTATCTCCAAGACACAATCTCCCAGACTATGTCAAGCGATGGTACTGCTAGTCTGGGCAATGGTACCATCTAGTGTTAGTGCTATAGGTAGTAGTACCGCCCAACACAGGCAATGGTACCTCCAGGACCCGGGAAACCCAAGATGAGACCTTTTTTAGCTCCATTTTTGAAGTCATTTGGGGTCTATAAATACCCCATATATTTCTACTTGGCAAAGCATGAAATTAAGTTGAAAAAGGGGGAAAGAATTCTTATGAAAAAGTTATAAATCTCTCTTAGTATAGAGTCACCTCTTCCTAGCATTTAGAAGTTTTTCTAAAGGGAGAAGTAAGGTCTACGTGTAAAAGAGAGAAGTGTAAAGGTTCTCTCCTAAACCTGTGAAAAGGAAAAAGAGTGTAAAAAGGTAGTTGATCTTCGTCCATTGAAAAAAGATCGGTAGTGGAAGCCAATGGCCTTGAGTAAAAAGGAATCAAAAGTAGATGTAGGTCACGATGATCGAACCACTATAAAACTTGATTTGTATTTCTTTTATGCTTTTTATTTATATTATAAACTGATTTACTTGCTTATTACTTTCACTACCTTACAAACTCACTTTCAAGTCAAGCATCTTTCTGATTAATTTTCATCGAATGAGAATTTTCAAAACTGACATTTCTATTGAAAGCGCTAATTCACCCCCCCCTCTTAGTGCCAACTTGGTCTTAACAATTGGTATCAAAGCCACGTTTATCTCTATTTGGTTTAACACCCAAGAGAAATGACTTTTTTCGGTTTTCAAGATGGTTACTCTATCATTCGTCTTCCTATGTTCAATGGGACGGACTACATATATTAAAAAACTCGAATGAGAGTTTTCTTGCTTTCTTTAGATTTCAATTTATGGAATATTATTAAAAATGATTTTCAAATGTCTTCTAATCTAATGAACGAATGGAATGATTTAGAAAAGAAAAATTTTTCTCTGAATGCTAAAGCGATAAACGCTTTGTTTTGTGCCTTAGACAAAAATGAATTTAATCATTTTCTATTTACAAAACTACGCATGACATTTGACACACTCTTGAAATCACACACGAAGGCATTAATAGAGTTAAATATTCAAAAATTAATCTTTTGATGCATGATTATGAATTGTTTTGAATGAAGCCAAGTGAAACTATTGTTGATATGTACACCCGTTTTACAGATGTTGTCAATAGTTTAAATGCACTTTGTAAAAGTTTTTTAAATCTTGAACTTGTGAAAAAAATTCTACGTTCTATTCCTAAAAATTAGAATTCAAAAGTAACCGCAATACGAGAAGCAAAAGACTTAAACAAGTTTCCACTTGAAAAACATATCAAGTCTTTGATGACCTACGAAATAACTTATGTTGAACATGATGAATATGAGAACTACCTTCTAAAGAACAGGAAGGATTTGACACTTCGAACAATAGAATACCACTTGAGTGATAACTCAAGTGATGATAATGACTTTGAACTTCTCACTATAAAGTTTAAAAAGTTCATGCAACAACAATCAAAAAATAAAAATAAACTTAAAAAGAAGATGTTGCCAAAGAAGAAGAAGACACTCAAGGTGACTTAGGATAAATCAAGTATCTTTGAAGACGAGGGGCAAACCAACAAAGATAAAGTAGTAAACTATGCCTTGGTAGCTCTCGACGAAAAGGTAAATGACTCATCCAAAAATCGTTTACTTTACTATGAAATTACTTGATGCTTTTCATGAGTTATTTTTAAATTAATTAGTAAAAAAATAAAAATATAAAAATTATCATGCTTCTCTTTCTAGTGATTTAGAAAAAAATTAAAAATTTGAGCATGACAATTGCATGTTAACTCCTAGCACTAAGCATGAAGAGTTAGATTCACTTAAAAAGAAAAATGTATTACTACAACAAACAAAATGATTTTGATTGAAAATACTTTATGTTTATTGAAATTATGTTTAATGATTTAATGATGCATAATGATGTAATGATGTAATGAAAATATTAAAAGTTTTGGTACCATGCTCGATGATTTTATACTATGCATGAGAATTTGAAGTGATGATTTGAAATTTTATGTTTTGGAATTATGTGTTACACTTTTAATCTTGATGATTTTTGTGATAAATATTATTTTTTGATTTTAAACATGATGCATGTTTTTAGATGGGATAAAAGATAAAGGCATGCTTATATGAAATAAATCACATAAATTGAAACAACTAAAAAGGGAATGCATTTTGAAAATTTCTCTATCTCTATCTTATCAATTTTTCAATAAGAAATTGATAAATCTATTTATGTCATTTTGGATCTCTTGAAAGTGATGTTGATGATTTAATGATTTGAATTTGAATGAGTTTTATCCTAATCATATCTTGATTTCTCAATGTTTGATACTTGAGATTTTTTTATAAAGCAAGATCTCTTACTCTTTATTCTCGTATGATTATTGCATTTTATTTAAGAGGAGTTTTTCTATATAAATCATGAGATTTCTTATGCATGAATCAAAATATTCTACCATTTTATTCTCCTATGTTTCTTTTTGCCATTTACTAAAGAGGAGAATTATCCATATGAATCATAGTTTCTCTTGATTTCTCGGAATTATAACTTGAGATTTTTTTATGAATCAAGATCACTTACTATGATTCTTTCTTTTCGCTATTTGACTTATCCAAATATACTACGATATGTCACTTGACTTCTTGATGTTTACAATTTTTTATATACAACTCCTTTGTATCTATGGTTGTATACCTTTTGTCATGATTTAAAAATCGATGTAAATGGAAAAGAATTACAATATTATATTCTTCCCTTCTCTTTGACAATAACAAAGGGGGAGAAAGATTTGCTAACTTATACAATTCAAGAAGAAGCAAAAACTTATAAACTTGCAAGAATTTCTAGCTTGCAAAGAAAAGCAAAACTTGCTAGTTTGCTCATCTCAAAAGAGAAGCAAGAAGTGCTACCTTGCACATCTTATGAGAAGCAAAACTTGCACATCTCAAGAGCAGCAATACTTATGATGCATGTTTTAACTTGCACATCTCAAAATTATTGCTAGCTTATATGTTGTAAAATTTGCATATCTTAAAAACTTGCTAGATGCACTTCTCCTTTTTGTGGATGATAAAGGGGGAGAAGATATGATGATGAGTTGAATCATGCATGGTAGGATGTACTTTTATGTTTTAAAACATTGCATGATTTTCTGAATCTAAAAGTTCTATCAATATGGCATATTAATAGGGGGAGTTTAGTTTAAACTCCGTCATCAATTCGTTGTTATCATCAAAAAGGGGGAGATTATTGAATCGCAGATTTTGTTAATGAATCCAATTGATAAAGTTATGATCTAATGTGCGTTTAAGTGATGTAGGACTAGCTTTGATCAAGGAAGATAAATCAATTAAAGTAGTAGAATCAAAAGTTGGGCCGGAATAGAATATGTCAGAAGATTGGACATCGGACCAGAGGAAGGTTGACGTGTTGGCAGAAGGCTTCGTACCATGAATTCGGGCATCAGGCCAGAAAGATCGGACATTGCGCCAAGGAGATCGGGTGTTGTGGAGGTCAACATGCCGATTGGGTAATATACCGCAAGAGAGGATGATACACCGAAGGTTCGGACAAAGCGTCGAATGAACCAATGACATATCGGACAATTTAGTATTATTGCTGGTAATAATTTGTCTAGATCGAAGTAGTTTAGAGGGCTAATTAAGTTGGTTTCAGGTGTAACTATGCCAACTTAATTAGGAGCTAATTGGGCCTATGTTGGGGCTATTTTGGGCCAAGAGAAAGGCCTATTCAGTGACACAAAAATTGGGTCAAGCAGTGGCACCACCGGTCCAGGCAGTGGCATCACCAAAGGCTCAGTCTCCAAGACACAATCTCCGAGCTTGTGTCAAGCGGTAGTATCGCCAAATTGGACGATGGTGTAATATCCCTCACTTCTTAAAAATTATTTATAATGACATATTTATAAATTGGATGACCTATATGTAAACATAATAAATTCAGTGATCAAAGTGTTAGGCTACAAAAATAAAAATAAAAAATAAAAAAATAAAAAGAGAGAAATTAAAAAATTATGGTTCTATCTCATCGCCTCTCACACACTCTGTTTCTCAAATTGGAAATAGAGGAGAAGTTGTGCATTGGGGTGGAGAAGGGAAGAAGAGGAGAGGAAGAGAAGAAGGGAAGAAGAGAAGAGAAGAGAAGAAGATGAAGAAGGAGAAGAGAGGGAAGAGAGAGAGGTGGCTGAGGCTAGGGTTGCAGCACCTCTGTTTCCCATAGGAGGAAACAGAGGAGGTGGTGTGGGGCATCGGGGAGGAGAAGGGAAGAAGAAGAGAAGGGAAGAAGAGGAGAAGAGAAGAAGAGGAGGAAGAAGAAGAAGGGGCTATGGCTGCAGCGGTGGCAGCTGTAGCTTGAAGAGAAGAAAGAGAGGAAGAAGAGCAAGGGCAGAAGAAGAGGCTACAGTTGTGGCTGTGGCCGAGGCTATGGTCATGGATTCAGCTGCGGTGGCTACGGTTGCAGCAGTGGCAGCTGTGTCTAGGAAAGAATAGAAGGAAAGGAAGAAGAGAAGAGAGGAAGAAAAGAAGGATAGAAAGAAAGGAAGGGAAAGAAGGGATTGTAGCTGTGGTCATAGCTGCAGTGGTTACGGCTGCGACTGTAGTAGTTACGTCGGCAAAAGAAGAAGAGGAAAGAAGAAGGGAAAGAAAGGAAGGGAAAGAAGGGGCTATGGCCATGATTGTGGCTGCAGTTGAGACTATGACTGTAGTAGCTGCGTCTATGAAAGAAGAAGAGGAAGGAATGAGAGAAGGGAGAAAGGAAGTAGTGCAGTGAAAGGGGCTACGGTGGTGGGTGCAGTTGCGACCATGGTTACGATTGTGGCAATGACAACTGCGGTTGGGAAAAGGAAGATAGGTGCAGAAAAGGAAATAGGGAGAGGAGATGAAGGAAAAGTAGAAGAAGAATTTGGGCTTGCACCTTCTTCGAATCTTTGGATCAAAATCTTCGAAAGGTAAGTGTTTCGATCTTTCCTATTGCAAGTGTTCTGATCTTTCCTATTGCATGTGTTTCAATCTTTTCTACTGTAATTTCATCTCTGCTTTTACCTTAAACATGAAAACTTTGAATTGTTCTAGCCTTGCAATTGATACATCTCTTGTTTAAACGGAACGATTCGAATCTAGAAAGCTTTCGAGATTCTGACCTTTGTACCCAGTTCGGGCCAGAACTTTCAGCACCAACGTCTAATTTGGGCAAAACTAAATTTATCTGAAAATAAACTCACAAATCTTTCTTTTGATACTAATTTTGATAAATTTTAAGTCTAATTATTTACTCAGATTTTTGTTTCATTTAACCATATTGATTCTGTAAAATAGGGACCATAACTTCTAACCTTTTGATACTAAACTGCTTATAAGTCCTTGTTGGAAACTTTGATTTATTCAAAACTTATTTCATTAGAAACTATACCCGTAGATCTTTCTTTTGATATATAGATTGAAAGATTTAGAGTCCAAATGCCTACCTTGTTTTCTATTGAAACTGACCCTATAAATTCTGCCAAAATAGAGATTTTGTTCTATGACCTTTGGTTACAAAATTATTTATTACTCTCCGTTAGAAACTTTGATTTATTTGAACCTTATTTTATTTGAAAGTAGATTGAAATATCTTTCAAAAAAAATATTCTTGAGTAATTTGGAACATAATTGGTTGTCCAAATAATTCATGCAATTTGCCTCTCAAATTCTGCCAAAAATTAAGCTTTGGTCGATTTCAACTGTTCTTGTTTTATTCCCAAAATTGATTTCATCTAGCATTCTTTCTTCAATTGAGCTTTATATTACTACTTTGAATTCTTGTATACTCTTATTCTTAAATTATTTGCATTCTTGAAACCTATTATGTAAAGTTTATGTTGTATCGCATTATTTCGTATAGACACATGTGTGTTCCGTTGTTCAGCATGTGCTTCTGATATATGCCAAAGTCCTTGTATGCTCTTGCCTTTATTTCATTTCAAATTTGAATACATATGAAAAATATTATGTTTGTATCATATTAACTCATAAAGGCACATGTACATTTTGTTGTTTCGCATGTGCTTCCGATATGTGCTAATTTTATTATTCACACTATCCTTTTGTATTTTGATGTTTGTGGGATATTGTGAACCTTTGCCAAAAATAGTAAAGAGTGTTATGCATAGAGCTCATGATGCTTTGCCAGCCCCCTCTGACTTCACCCAAACATGGGTGGATGGAGCTCCCAAGCGTAGGAGACTTCTGTCTGGTGGTCATTTAGAAATAGATGAACCATATTCTATTTGTGATCCTACTACACCTTCTATATATTTGATATGATATCCATAGCTTTAGTTATATGTTTCATATGTGCTTTGGATAAGAATGATATGAATGCAACGTCAAATATGACGTTTGAACTTTTGTTTCGTATTTGTTCTTTGATATGCTCCGAAATAGTTTATATATTATTGATATGCTCTAAAATATTTCATATGCCACTGTATGTTTCAAAATGCTTCCTATGCTTTTGAAATGTTCATACGCCATTGATATGCTTTGAAATACTTCATATACGATTAATATGTTCCGAAATATGTCATTTGCTATTGTTATGCTCTGAAATGTTCCATAAGTCATTGATATGCTCCGAAACATTTCATATACTATTGATATGCTCTAATTACTCTATGCTCTATTTTTTATGAATCAAATATGTTTTGAATGAAATGACATTTACGAATTTGTATCTAATAAGATGGTATCCTTGGATTTCTTGTATTCTGCCTTGTATTGTGATACCTTATTTGTTTGAAACTATCCCTTTTTGTTATGGATATGTTTTGTCACTTGCTGAGCTTTTTTTAGCACACTCTATTACTATATAAATCTTTTAGGTCAGCTTGTCACTCTCTAAGATGTTTGTATTGGGCTGAGGCAGCGGAGAGCTATTCAGACTTATGGGCAAATTTTAATGGTTGATATATTATGGTTACTATTGTATAAGCATATTTTGTATGTAATGAAATATTGTCGATGAACCTAAATAGATATATTGTGTAAAAGTGTTAAAAGATCTCTCTTATTTGAAATTTCGAAATGTCAAGTTTAGTTTACAATGATATGAACTAGTGGTAAATGGTTGGAGTTCTGATTATATAAATTATTTAGCTTGTGGATTTATAAGTGTTGTTAATGTTTTGTTAAGTTGGCTAGGGTTTTCATAAATGTGAATTATCAAGTGATGTGATATATAATAATAAACTTCACAAGTTTTTATAGATGTGAATTTGATTGAATGTTTGTTAGTGTCCTCAAATGTTAGTTTGGATCCTGAATTGATTTGTGATGAAAATTTTTAATATTATTGATTTGAGGGTCATGACAGAGGTGGTATCAAAGCATGATTTGAGGATTACTAAAATATTTTATATGTTTGATATGCAAAATATATTGAGGTCTAGCAAACTATAGTGATTGGTGAAAATTTTCTTCGATGTCTTTTAGGAATCTAGGAGGACGAGGACATTTGGTTCTCTTACTTCATTTGGTTTTGATTAATTAAGTGGGATGAAAGGGTTGATCGGGGATATCAAATCAGAGTGGCACAGCGGAAGCATGGTAAACCTAATACCTTGGTGGTAGAATAATGATAGAATAATTGATTATGTGAACGGAGAAGATATTTGATGTACTAAATTATTCTAATGATTAGAAGATTTCTTTTGCTACTTTTATGTTGGAAGTAGAGGTTAAGTGCTGGTGGAAAACAATAAAAAAAGAATCTCTGAAGATCAGGGGCAGGAATAGCAAGGACAAGTTTACTAACAAAAATACAAGAGAAAATGAATTAGAAAGTAATAACAAGAGGGTCAAGATATCTGGATTTGAAAAGGGTAGTCACCACAAAAGACTCAATCCTGTATAAGACGCGGGTTAAATTATGAAATAAGTTTGTGTTTTCAGGTGATTGGAGCCTATTTTGCTTATGGAAGGTTGGATCATAAAATAAAAGACTGCCCTTTGAACAAGAAGAAAGAGTCACTATCTCCTAAATCATCAGCCCATGTTAGAATGTATGTTATCACTGAATATGATTCTAAAGGTTCTGAATTAGTGGTCGAAGGTATTATTCATGTTTTTGAGAAAATACAAAAAATTTGTTTGACCATGGGTCCCATCTATGATTTGATTCGTAATATTTTGCTTACCACATGAGCATTCAACCTAGAGTATTGGATTATATGCTATATGTAAATACGACTATTGGGGATTCTTTGATAACGAATTTGATCTTGTCATCTTGTTTAATTTCTATTGGAGAACATGAACTTCTTGCTGATTTAGTTCTCCTAGATATTTGGAGTTTTGATATTATACTTGGTATGGTTTGGCTATCTTCATATCATTCTAGTATAGATTGTTATACAACAATTGATCACTTTTTGCATCGTTGATCATCCAATCTTTTATTTTGATAATATTGAGTATGATTTACCTCATTTCCTGATGTATCCCAAGATAAATTGCCCGGATTACCTCTAGATAGAGAGAGTGAATTTGCTTTTGATTTGATCCTTGGGATAATCTTAATATCTAAGCCTCTCTATAGAATGACACCATTTGAGCAAGTGGAATTGAAAAAGCAACTACAAGAACTATTAGATAAGTGTTCTATTTAGCCTAGTATTTCATCACGGGGTGCTCCGGTGTTAGTTAAGAAGGATGGAACATTAGTGATGGGTGCTCTGGTGTTAGTTAAGAAGGATGGAACATTAAGGCTTTATATTAATTGTAGACAATTGAATTAGGTGAGATTATATCATAATATATTAAAGACTTATTTGATAAAAAACAAGTATCCTCTACCCAGAAGTAATGACTTATTTGATCACTTGAATAGTGCATTAGTACTTTCTAAGATTGATCGAAGGTAGGTTACCATCTATTGATGTCAAGGAGGAAGATATTTTAGTCACTCTTGGATGATTGTGTAATTGTATTCTATCGATAAAACTATTTGGGAACTAGCAGAGGAAATGAAGAAAACATAAACCTTATCTTTTCACCGATTGAGATATGACTAATTTAGAGGACTAAATTTTCTTTTGAGGGGAGAGTGTAATATCCCTCACTTCTGAAAAATTATTTATCAATACCTATTTATAAATTGCATGACCTAAGTTGTTAAGCTGCACAAAAAATAAAAATAAATAATAAATAATAAATAAAAAGATAAAAAAATAAAAATTATGGTTTTATCCCATCACCTCTCACACACTCTGTTTCCCAAATGGGAAATAGAGGAGAGGCTATGCGTCGGGGTGGAGAAAGGAAGAAGAGTAGAGGAAGAGAAGAAGGGAGGAAGAAGCGAAGAAGAAGAAGAAGAAGAAGAAGAAGAAGAAGAAGAAGAAGAAGAAGAAGAAGAAGAAGAAGAAGAAGAGAAGAGAGGGAAGAGAGAGAGGTGGCTGAGGATGCAGCATCTCTATTTCCTATAGGAGGAAACAGAGGAGGCGATGTGGGGCATCAGGGAGGAGAAGGGAGGAAGAGGAGAAGAAGACAAGAAGGGAAGAAGAGGAGAAGAAGAAGAAGAGGAAGAGAGAGAAGAGAAGAAGAAGGGGCTGTGGTTGCGGCAGTGGTAGCTGTTACTAGTCATAGGTGCCCAACAAGCCAATCACGTAAGTGATGGCACGTGTGACTTGACATGGAATCTTTTTGCTTATTATATTTTGGCGTTTATCACTTTATATTGACTATTGCATATATGCATGTATATATTGTGATGTCCTTGGATCTGTGCAAAGGGAATCGGATCGTGATGAGATCACGATAATGAGACTGATTCACCTTTAAACACAGATCCTAAATAATCCCGGTCATAGGTTACTCGAGAGAGACATCAAGATATTTGAACAGACTGGTGTGTTGTGTACCCATCCATATGATGGATGCAGCTGGTCTCATAGCCGCTCGTGTGGGGACACTAGGGATATAGTACATGTGCTCATTGGAAAATGAGTTCACTGATTGATCTGCTTACAGAATACTAGATGGTTGATGATGCTTTATTATTAGAAAGCAATTCCATAGTCCTAGTAGTGTATCTGGTCCATAGACTTGAGACACCAAGGATGTCCTGTATGAGTGCTCCAATCTTTGATACTAGACTTATAAGTTTGGATGTCCCAGATCTAGTACAACTAGTCATTGGGAGTGGTAGTCGACCTTACGAGGGCTATTGATTGTCGATAGAGGATCACCCACTCTCGGCGTTATGAGAAGAATATCCCATGTGTTCTTGCTCAGACAAATCCCAAGCCAGGGTCACTCGGATTAAGAGAGAAAGAGTTCTCCGGGAGAATCCAATTAGAGTGAGACTCGAGTAGAAATCGTATGAGTCTGATAGCACCATGACCGATATACGATCTTTGGGATATTAGATGGATGAGGGACTATAGGTACATGGTAATTGAGGATAGACAGGTCCAATGGATTGGATTCCCCTGTATCATTTGGGGACTACGGCGTAGTGGCTTAGTACGTCCGTAGT